>CABFVX010002641.1:0-20302 GCA_902151425.1 Timema shepardi | reverse complement strand
CAACAAAAGTTTTTGGTAAAAACCAAGTCACCTCTAGAGAAGAATTCCCGGGAGCCCCCCCTTTGGGGGGGGCGGGCCGTCTGCCCGGACCCCCCCCCCCCAGCTAAGGTGTCGGTCTAGCAATCGTCAACATGTGCTTAGTGTTGTATGTATTTGCACTAAGCTAGAACAGTTTCAAAGAATGTGCCGCCGTGATTCCCCCTCCCACCCCCAAGGTGGGCCGGTGGTCGGGTTGGGTCGATACTTGGTTCTCCTCTCCGCTGATTGTGTTAGCATCTCTCTCTCTCTCTGTCTCTCTCTACGTCATCGTGCGAGCTAGGCATTCACGTCACAGCTATACTTCTTCCGGAGACCACCAAAATATATTTCCTCACCACGAACCAAAACTTGTAGACATTAGACAGGAGTTGTGTTTAGCGCTGCGTCTTACTACCCGCTCGGGCTGTATTAGCTCATTCATTGGTGCCTTTGGGAGGTCGAGTGTTTAAAATATCTTGCTGCACGTCTCATGGTGCTCAATTCCCCTTGGACAAGTGTGTGGACACACCAGTGTTATGAGATGACTGTACAGCTACAGTATTTGCAGATGTTTTAACTATATAACACCCGTGGTTCTTAATCTGTTTTGGGCCACGGACCCCTTGGAGAATCTGACAAAGGCTATCAAGTTGGACGTAAACACACACTCAGTAAATTGTACTTACTATCTTCTCTTTAATACAAGTGTCTACCCTTGTGAACCCAATATCGACCTTTTTGGTTGGTCAAAATGTACAAATGAGGACTTTAATAGCAAGAGATGAGCTGGAGTTGTGAAACTGCTAATACAACTTCGAAAGTTTTAACCAGAAGTCGAAATATTTAATGTGGAAGTGTGAAAACTCGCCAACAATCCTCTCCTGGATTGTGGAAAAGTTCAGCAATAAACATCACAACAAACCTCCACAAGATGGACCAAGAGCACTCGCAGGACTCGCTAAGTATTGCCTGTACTAATAAAACTCCCGACTTTCACAAAATAAGGGAAAACAAGAAATGTCATTTTTACTTTCTCTAGACATCTCCGATCGTCTCTGATCGTCAAAAAATTCAAACTCGAGATTTTAAAAAATAGTGACATTTCACGACTCCTTGAAACAAAACAAAAAAGGCGGTTTTCACGATGCCGTCTGTCCGTCTGTCTGTCTGTACCTCGGGCTAGAGCCAAAACTATTTTATCGAATGGGCTCAAACTTGGTATCTGGGTTTGAGATAAGATTCCTAAGAGGGATTTTTGGAATTAGATATCCAACCCTAAATTTAAGGGTTGTCTATTGAAGGGCACAAAGAGAAAAAAAAGTCGAATTTTTCAAAATTCGCTCCAGTAGTTTTGATTAAATTATATTTCTAGACACTGTCTATTATTATTAACAAGATGGCCACACTACAACTAGAAAGGCTTCGGCGAGTGAATTAAACGAAGTAAAATATTGTGTTATAACTTGGATTCTATTTTTTTTTAAAGCCTAACATTCATATTATTTTAATTTTGCAAAATATTTTTTTTAATTTAGTTTATAATCGAGTGTGTCAAATAAAAATAGTTTTACCAAATTTATTAATTTATTTAGCCTGTTTTTGTCTTTTCTCTCTTTGCCAAGTTTGTTTTCACATTAAAACCAACAAAATATGACAAATTATTTTTAAAAAAATCATTCAAACCAATAATAATGTTATATTTGAGTATTTTGTTTAGTTCCTAAGTTTACCGGAAAAATGTGTTTTGTATTATTAACCATGAGAAAAATGTGTTTTGCATTATTAACCATGACAAAAATGTGTTTTGTATTATTAACCATGACAAAAATGTGTTTTGCATTATTAACCATGACAAAATTGTGTTTTGTATTATAAACCATGACAAAATTGTGTTTTGCATTATTAACCATGACAAAATTGTGTTTTGTATTATAAACCATGACAAAATTGTGTTTTGTATTATTAACCATGAGAAAATTGTGTTTTGTATTATTAACCATGACAAAATTGTGTTTTGCATTATTAACCATGACAAAATTGTGTTTTGTATTATTAACCATGACAAAATTGTGTTTTGCATTATTAACCATGACAAAATTGTGTTTAAGAGAAGTTTCAACTTTATAAAAATAATGTATTATTTTGCAATGTGAAAAGCACTGCATGAGCCACATCATGGCCACCCCTGGATTATTTTGTAGAAATAATGAGGTTCATTAGTAAGCTAAAAATGACAGCCCTGCTCTCCCGGTAAGAAAAGGACAGCACTAACGGGGTCAATGGGTCAGAAAGAGAAAGTACTGCAATTTAAGGGCAGGACAGTCTCTATATAAAAAAAAAGACCAATTGATTTGAAGGTGAGTCATTCAGACGCAGTGGTACAAAAAGACCGAAAGAAAGCAAATAGAATAAAGGAGGAAACAAAAGGAAGAGAGAGAAAGAGAGATATTCAGAGAACCAGTGCTTCCTTCAGATCAATAGCGTCATCGTACGAGACTTGTTCCGAGAAAAGAGGAGAGGGAAGACTGATCACAGATTTGCCTGACCAACCTACTAGCAACAAATATTACTCTCATTAATTTGAGACACTGATTCTTGGTTAAGTTTCTTGTCTAGAAAACTTAATATTATCACATTTACTTACTTTTTTAAAAAGTAAGTTTAAGAAAGCTGAAATAAATACATTAGACTCCTTTCAAAGGCTTGCAAAAATAATTAAAACTGCAATGACGTGAATTGGAATAGCTAATTGTTTAAATAATGTTTCTTTCGGTCCAAAATTAAGGGGTTTGAGAGACAACGGATTAAATCAGTTGGGTTGTATTTTTTTTATATTTCAACTATTGTACCTATATGAAATAATCTTTAAGGAAACAATCGAGATAAATACTTTATCACAGGTTTAATGCTAAAGCAGCCATTTTGAAGTTAGTAAATAATATTGAACTTCAAACAAACTAATTAGTTTGTTTATTTAAATACAGTAAATAGTCTAACAAACTTGACAATTATCAATGGCCACAAAGGCAATGTAAGTGTAATTAATAAATGTTTAATAAGTTGTATACTAGCGCCTAACTCAGAAAAGAGTTTTATTGTGTTTGTCAGTTGGCCTCACTGTGTACAATACTTTTAGTGTTTGTTCTAACATGTATTTAGTTTATAACCTTCATTGTATGATTGATTCTGTCTTGAAATTGTTGACCACGGCTAAAAGTTAATTTTGTATGTGATAATAAAACAATAAATAAGTTATATCAAAGTAATATCTATCTATTTTGAAGAAACCGTATAGTATTATTTTTATATAAAACAACACTCAGTTTAATGAGAAGTTTTTCACAGTGAAACTAATTGTTTTTGGATAATAACAGTTGGTACGTAGTTAAGGTATCTGCTAGTAAAGTGGTGTAAATAAGTAATCATGCAAACACTCACGTTCTCTTCTACAGTTTTCTTGATCTTGGCGCTGGCTTCGCTCACGGTCTTGCCCGCCTTGTTCACCGCCGAGAAGAGGAAGTTTCCTATAGACTTGGCTCCTTGCAAGGCCTTCGTGGACACTTCAATAGCGAGCGAGAGAACAATAGTCAGTAACCTCCAACAATGTGAAAATATGTGTCTTTTAGTGTGAGAGATGTGTAGTAGAATATTCCAATAGTCAGTAACCTCCAACAATGTGAAAATATGTGTCTTTTAGTGTGAGAGATGTGTAGTAGAATATTCCAATAGTCAGTAACCTCCAACAATGTGAAAATATGTGTCTTTTAGTGTGAGAGATGTGTAGTAGAATATTCCAATAGTCAGTAACCTCCAACAATGTGAAAATATGTGTCTTTTAGTGTGAGAGATGTGTAGTAGAATATTCCAATAGTCAGTAACCTCCAACAATGTGAAAATATGTGTCTTTTAGTGTGAGAGATGTGTAGTAGAATATTCCAATAGTCAGTAACCTCCAACAATGTGAAAATATGTGTCTTTTAGTGTGAGAGATGTGTAGTAGAATATTCCAATAGTCAGTAACCTCCAACAATGTGAAAATATGTGTCTTTTAGTGTGAGAGATGTGTAGTAGAATATTCCAATAGTCAGTAACCTCCAACAATGTGAAAATATGTGTCTTTTAGTGTGAGAGATGTGTAGTAGAATATTCCAATAGTCAGTAACCTCCAACAATGTGAAAATATGTGTCTTTTAGTGTGAGAGATGTGTAGTAGAATATTCCAATAGTCAGTAACCTCCAACAATGTGAAAATATGTGTCTTTTAGTGTGAGAGATGTGTAGTAGAATATTCCAATAGTCAGTAACCTCCAACAATGTGAAAATATGTGTCTTTTAGTGTGAGAGATGTGTAGTAGAATATTCCAATAGTCAGTAACCTCCAACAATGTGAAAATATGTGTCTTTTAGTGTGAGAGATGTGTAGTAGAATATTCCAATAGTCAGTAACCTCCAACAATGTGAAAATATGTGTCTTTTAGTGTGAGAGATGTGTAGTAGAATATTCCAATAGTCAGTAACCTCCAACAATGTGAAAATATGTGTCTCTTAGTGTGAGAGATGTGTAGTAGAAATACATTGTTGTATTAGTCAACAAGTCTGTTTTAATAAAGGGTAGTAAAATATTCAACCAAAGGAATTAAATAATATATAAATAATATTAGCATGTATTTATATATGTCAATAAGTTTTATGAAAAATTCAAAGCGATACCTACTACTTTCATTAACTGTTGTTAATGTTTTAGACTACTTGTTCAGAGATATTTAAAAAATCATTTAATTAAACGACATTAATTATTGACTATTGTATTTCTTAGATTATATTGTAAATATATCTCCTTAATAAAAATAATGTCCTTCATAAAAGTAATAAAATGTAATTTTGTCTTTAAAAATGATTTAGACTAAACAATTAAAGGGGATTCTCTTGAAATTTTTTTTATTAAAATATATTATTTGAAAAGTGTTATTACGTTTATTGATGTTGCTTCAAAAATAAAAAAATAGAATTGTATAGTTAATTACTAAAGTTATTATATATAGCCTTTAATAACCAAGAATTTGTATCCATTACTTCAGATTCAAAAATTACAACAATATAATAATAATAATAATCATTAGTAGGTTAAATAACTTTTTTTTTATTTATTTGTTTTTTCACCGTGATCTATATTGAGTGACCATAAAAAATTTAATAAAAACTATATTTAGTACACAAACAATCTTGGTCAACTTATTAAATTTGCTGAACTAAGCAAAGAGTCAAAATATGTTGAACAAAATGCATGTAAAATAAATATTAATAAGCTACTCATTCTCAAACAATGAGATAAAACTATATTTAAGACCATACAAACAGTAACAGCTGCTTAATTATGACTGTAAAGAAAACACAAAATAAATTCATCACAACTAAAGTAATTAATTCTAAGTTATATCATAATATAATGAGTGGAAAGCTTTAAGTTATCTCATGAAACAAAAAATGTGTGAAAAAGTGAACAAAAGCCATTTTTAATCGAACTCATAAGTTGTTTTTTTCACTGCGACTGATTATAGATAATTAAGATTTAAATTTAAAATGTTCCTAAGAGTTTTTTTTTGAAAGATAAAAGTAACTTGCTAGTGAATGAATTGATATATTTTATTTACTTTGTAAATGTCAAGTTGAAGGTGTAAAAAGTGTATTCAATGTTTGACATTGATATTTTTTCCTGCAATAAGACAACTATTGTCCGATACGTTCTTTGTCACGATTGTAGTCGACAGAATGTTCCATGCTATTTCACAAAAAACTCTCATTTGTCGGCATTGCAATGTTGTTCAATTAAACAGGAGCTATATTACTTGTGAGTTTAATATAAGTCCAAGGACACAAAGTGGATTAATTATATTCCTCAGTAAGCCAGTCGAGGATCATGAGGTATTCGCGCAAATTAGTTTCGAAGCCCTCTGGACACAAGGCGGGGGCTGTGTACGTGGAGAGAGTATTGACGTCATACGAGTACAGCATTAATTCAGACAACAGAACACAATTTTAAACTTAAAAAGTAAACAATTACGTTGTCGCTTTGGTACAATTCCTCAGAACTATTATTTTATTTACAATAAAAACCTTTTGTCGTAATTATTCAGTATTTCCAGTGTATGTAGGTAGAGAGCTTGCTTTTTTTTAATGTACTAAGCTACCGGCCTGGTATATAATCCCATTAGTGGGGTTTGGATGAGGACGGTATAGTTTAGGGGAAATGTAGCCACATTTTCATGGGGAGAGAGTGGAAAGAAACGTCACCGCACCTAGCGAAGATTCAAACCAGACAAGATTAATGTCTTCAAGAGCCAGTACAAACAACATTTATGTGTGAGCTCACGCTATCTGCCACTGACGTCAATCAAAGGGGGGAAAGGGGTGTACAAATGGTTGTACACCACCAAATACGTTTACGTGGCTCTACAAAGTTGGGGAAGATCGATGCATGGGAGAACTCGAACGCTTCGACTTTATTAAATTAAAGAGATGTACCAACTTGAATTATGGCTGTACATTGTAAAGCAAGTCAACTTCAGTGGTTTTGTGGTAAAGTCCTCACTTCAGGACCCGGTGTTCATGGGTTCGAACCCAGCTGAGGTCAACGCATTTTTCTTGAGCAATAAAAATCCGTATCTTAACTTTCTTCAGAGAGGAAGCAAAGCAGTCATTTCCATGTTGATTTTGGCTGTAAAATAACCCTGAAAGGTTGTAAAATACCTTTCCCGGTGTGCTGGTGAGTACTAGGACAAGTGAGGTTGAGTGCTGGTGAGTACTAGGGCGAGCAAGGTCTACCTCTGAAACTCTGGGTTTAGTTTTTATTGAGACCTGTTCTGAAAAGCTGTGTTCCCACCAACAAGCTATTGAAAATGGACTAAGCTGAATTAGAAATATCACTTTTATTTCACTCAAATAATGTCCTAGTTGCTCTTCGTATGACCTTGTGTGCCCCCAAACAGTGATTTTAAGATATAAGTTTCATTTTTATATGTATTGTGTCCAAAATGAAAGTCACCCCTTCGTAATACTTTATATAAAAGGAGGGAGGCCGGCAGGGATCCTCTCCTCCCCCTTATAGACACACAGTCTTACATCTTAATATTCGAAAGGTACACCGGCCACTATATATTCATTCCGACTGGCCCTAAAATTACCAATGGAGAAGAATATAGAAATAATAACGTTGATATGATGTCCAGGTGTTTTGGGGTTATGAAACTCTTTAAGTACAGAGCGGACTTTAAATATTATTTTCTTATCAAAAATGTATCAAAGAAACACTAACTAAAACAATATTTTTTTTTAGTGCAATTATTGTAGACTTTTCTTGTAGACTGTAATTTCGCACATTTTCGCGGCAATCTTGAAAGACCATTGTGGCACCTCCTTGAGAACTTCTGATCTATGCTCTAAAGCAATGGTTCCCAAACTGTGTCACTCTTACGTAGAGGTACTTATGGATTTAAGTGGGTACTGAGCTTTATTTATCAAAAAACAGGGTGTCTATTAAGTTATAAAAACAAAAATTAATTATTTTTGGTGACCTTTTGTAACCTTGTTACAACACGTAAATAAGAGGATGGTTTGGTTTACCGCTTCTGCCCCAGTTGACTCGTCACTACAAGGCTCCACCCCACAACAACATCGCGGCACGACTCATTTCAGACTTACCTGAGAGATTATAGTTCGCTGCTCACCTTTAACTGTGCCTCACCCAAGAAAATAATAGACAGTCGATATGCGAAGGTTAGGTGCACGCCGACAGCTGTGATTGGAAGATAACGGAACTATTGTTCGGCGCGCGTTTGAATTATGCCTAGACTGTGTGAGCATGTTCCAGAACAGTGCTACCCCTCTTATCCCCCTACCCATCCTTGCTTCCCGCGCTTTGAGAACACATGACCCCAAGCGTGTATATATAATGGCAGAACTCTGTAGTGACAGTATACATTGCACTACGATCGCTAGGTGAGACACTTTGGTCTTGGATAAATTGAGCTTTGTTTATTTCTAAATTCAGTTTGGCATTAATCATTCAAATTTACCGTTTGGTATGTTAAATCATAAATTGAATCTTTATTTATCTATACCGGGTCTCCTGAATTTCTCTTAAAGACTATGGCTAAGCGTAATACTGTTGCACGGTTGAACCCTAAACATTTGTCTGATAGGGAAACTCTTTTTACCGCTTCACGGATGGGTTTACGTTTTAGAGCTTCACCATTTTTGGTCCTGTGTTGCATTGACTGTATTATATTGCAATTTTCCCAAATCTTATGTTTTAAGATTGTGCCTCGTGTTATTAATTGGAAGATTATTTGTTATTGTTAAACATCGTAGATTTATTCTTTGTTGGCTAAATGAGGGGCCGAGAGTCGGCGTGATTATTCTTTTAACTCTTGTTGAAATGCTTAACGTTAGTTTTCCTAACTATAATGTATGTTTCTATCTTTGTTGTATATTTCTATTACGCCCATTTATGGCTGTTAAGATATTATTTTATCTAGAACATTTTGTTTATTACTCTGATAAATTGAGAGTCTCCGATGGCGACTAGCTGATATCCTTTGGATATTACCATAGTCTAGGGTTTACTATCGCCATCTTTCATTATTGTTATCTATACCAGATTTGTGCGAAGGTCAATTTAATCGTAATTGTTTAAATTGTTTGTTGGTCATTTATGAACTTGGGGAGGCGTCCCGTATTTTTGTTGTGTTATTATTACTCTTCGGCCATTGCGTGTGGATACAGTGCCTAACGCTGGGTATGCCTCACTCTCTCATAGAGCCTTTTGTCATTTTGTTGAATACAATTAAAACTCTTGTAAACAACCTGTATGTTATTTATGGGTATAAGAATACGTAAATAGAGGGGTTACAAGAGAGAAGCTGCGCCACTCTGCTCTCTTTGAGGGGAGAGGAGCATGCTTAAGGGTGTTAGGACTAAGAGTAGGGGTCTCCCACCACTAGTATTTGGTATAATTGATCTTTGTACTTATTTGTGTTTGTTTATTTTTCATGAAGTCTGTGACCATGGTGACCACTCTTGAAGCCGGCAAGATGGCCTTCATCACGTCAAAGACAGAAGTATATTGCCTGAGCCAGGACCATTTGCTAGCCGAGCTAACGTCCAGGGACGTCTCGTATCCTCCCAATGCTACTGTGGGTGAGCTCAGATCTAAACTGTGTGGGGAGATTAGCAGGACTGGGGAGGCTACGACTGACTTAGGTATGGACAAGGATGAGAGTGGGAATCCAGCCCTTTGCACCGATCGTTCCACCCCCACCCCCGAATTTGGTTAGGTGTCAGAGTAAGGTCCTTTTGGATATCCTGAGCCGCATCCCAGTTTGCGACGGTCAGGATCAAATCGCCTTATTTAACTTTATGGTCGAGGTTAACAGAGCGTTTGTTTTAAATTGACCAACGAAAATTAGTTTTTTATCCTCTGTTTGCCAAAAACGTCTGGGGGTTTTGACTCGGTTATTTTCCCGTGGGATTCAGGACCATCCATCTTGGAGATCGCTTATAAACTTCATTTTGGAGGCATTATTGCCAGTAGGGCACGGGAAAGGTTGTGTAGAGAAGTTATTCACAGATTTCAGTAACCCCACGATTCAATGAAAGACTTCGTTTTATCTATTACGGAGGCGGCTCAAGTACTCAGTAGTGGTCTCGTGGAGCGCCAGATTGTGGATATTATTCTCGATAACGTATCTCCCCTTACACGGCGACAGTTTGTTAACTCTTCTCTCTGGCCGCTACCATAGAGAACACCATACTCTCAGAAAAGGAGTATTTGGTTGTGCATGCGCCTGCGGCTACGATCCACGGCCGCGCGGGTTTGGCTCCCTAGCCTATAAATATCGCCTTGTCTTTAGCGATTGTCCCGTCGAATGTTCACGATGCTAATGTTTCGGGGAATAGCTCCGGGGCTTCTGGCATTAGAGACCATGCGACCCGAGACCTCTCGCGCGTGAGATGTTTCCGTCGCCGGAGGTTAGGACACGTACAGAGACAGAATATAGCGGGAAACTGGTAGGGCGTGCCCGTCGTCGTAGTTCAGTTGCACCCACTCGTCCTAAATCCCGTATTCCCACCCCTGTTGTTGAGATTCAGGTGGGTAGGGAGAGTTGTCTTGGTTTGTTGGATACCGGAGCCAGCCATTCTTTTGTTTGCCAGAGGTTCTTACATAAGTTAGTTGGCAAAATTAAAATCGTTTATAATTCGATTCCTCCTAAGACGTACGTTGTGGCTAACGGGCAAAGTATCGTGGTTGACAGCAAGGTGGTCTTTTTGATCAAGAAAGATCGATTTTCTTGGAAACGTCCATTTTTTGTTGTTCCGGACCTTCCGTTTGATATCATTCTAGGAAATAACTGTTTTACACTCGAATCGAGTTGAATTTAGGGCTCTTGGGGATATCTTTTAGCTTTGAGCTTTATTCCACTTTGTGCCAGGAACAATCCTAGAAGTTTTATTCTCGATTGTCGAAGAATGCGAGGCGATTGATCGTTTGGTAGGTCGATTCCCTGACGTCATCACTGACAGATGGGGGAAGTGCGGCCTTTTGCCGTACGATATTGTGGCGCAGGACCACATTCCCGTTAGATCAGGTCCTTACTCCTGTGCGCCACCTAAGTTAGAGATCTTCAGAAATCTTATCCTGGACTCAGAACAGAAAGAGGTTATTCGTCCCTCCAAATCCCCGTATGCGAGTCCCACATTTATAATTCCGAGAAAAGGTCATGGGCATCGCTTGCTTGTCAACTATAGGAAACTTAAGAAGATTGTGCTCGACACGTACCCCTGCCCAGTATTGAATCCGCCTTCCAACATCTCGGCGGAGCCAAGTACTACAGTCTGATTGGTTTAAGTGCCAGTTTTCTCCAATGCGCGCTGTCTGAGTCTTCTAAGAAATGTAGCATTGGACGTTATAAGGGAGACGCTAAAACAAAACAAATAGAAGAGACTTACTGCATTCGCCTGTCGACTGGGCCTGCGGGGAACAACGGCTCAAAACCTCCGGACGAACTTTCACTGACCCGGGAGAACAAGACACTAAGAGCGCGTGATGACTGGCAAGCTCAGCCGACGCCTAGGGCTGGCTGGACATGCGCAGTGACGAGTTCCCGTTACGAGAAGGTTCCCGAAGCGCAGCATGCTTGCATATTGTTCCATTTTAGTCCAGAATGTATCCTACCCCTTCTCCTTTCGTCCTCTACTGAGTTTTGTATATATTCTGGTCTCTGTATCGATAACGTCACAATTGGGCCTGTGTCTTAGCAGGGTTAACATAAGCTCGGCCTTTCTGCGTCTAAAATGTAAGATCTAAATTCTGTTTTGGCTTATGAAACCTTTTATATACTTTAATATTTTTCTAAATTCTCTTTTTGGCCATACATTTAAATACTGCTAAAATTACATCTTATGGTTAGGAACATTTCCTTACCTTTTTTATAACTAGGTCATTGCGCCTTATCAACGGTAATGTCATTTATATTACGATAGGTTGGATATTTTTTTGGTCATAATGTATTTAGGAATATTTGATAACTTTCACGAATACCATTTTCTTGGTCTTGGCGTTAATTTATTACGGATTGCTTTCTGAGAATAAAGTTGTATCTTAAACAAAACTTTTTGCGCCATTTCTAATGGTTAACTATATCATATTTAAATTTTTATCATATTGTAATACGTTAATTCTCGAGGGATAACGTTCATTGCTGAGTTAAGATGGTTTGTTGTCATTTGCTAAGCTCCTTTTATTCTGAGCAAACTTTTGATAGTAAATGTAGGATTCAAATATTTGATATTAAAAATATAAAATATTTAAAGATTTAGTGTTACTAGAAGGGCGCCTCTTCATGATAGAGTTATAGTTAACTTCATTGAGTTACATTTTTATGTAACACCATGTGACTATGTTTATAAAGTCTTTAATTAGTCTCGCGTACACTATACGCATGTTAAGAAAACAATGTTAACCTTTATATGGAATATTTCATTAGTTTCGAGTCATAATGTTGTTTACCTATATTATATTGTATACTCTGAGTCAAACTGTTACGCAACTATTGAGCGTTACTAATAAATATCAATCTTTCTTGATCTGTTTTGTATCTTTCTGATATATGCCCCATCATTCCCAAGGAAAGTTCGTCAAATATTTTGGTTTTATATGAGCTTTAGGAAGGCTGCAGTCTCTTGCTGTCTGGTTGAGATAGAGGTTCACATTTATTATATCCACAACTAGTTCGAGGGTTGCGAGTTGTGGGACTGTAATGTTTGTGTTAAGCACTTACAACCTAGAACTCCTCGGCACTCGCTCTGGGTTAAACTCCCCCCATATTTTTAGTTTTTATGTTTTACTATGTGTTTAGTCGGCATCTGCCCCTTTCGGATGCTACAGAAATATACCGCGTTATTCAACCCTTGGCAGTTTTACGAGTTCAACCGTGTTCCTTTGGGTATAAGCTGTGGAGGGCAAGCGCTCAGTAGGGTTTTGGACCACATCTGAGCTGACCTGAATTACGATTTTGTGTTCAATTATCTTGATGATATTTGTATGTACAGCAAGTCCTTTGAGGACCACTTGTGTCACGTGGAGACTATGTTGTGGCGCCTGCGTGAGGCTGGGTTGACCGTCAACCCTGAGAAGGTTACTTGGTCGAAGCGGTCCATCCCGTATCTTGGGTACATTATTTCTGAAGGGAAACTGCTTGTAGACCCGGAACGGGTCAAACCCGTCTTAAATTTCTTTACTCCGAAGAATAAAAAGCTGTAGTACGGTTCTTAGGCATGTGTGCCTACAACGCTAGATACATCACGAACTTCTCTGACATCGCCAACCTCCTTGACTTTTTAAAGAAAAAAGGAGCTATATTCACTTGGGAATACGCCCAAATGGATGCCTTTGTTGCGCTCAAGCGCCATCTTGTTCCGCCGGCCGTTTTGCGTATGCCCGACTTCTCTTCCCCCTTTCAACTGCAAGTCCTTGCTTCCTCTGTAGCGCTAGGGGTGGTTCTCTCCAAACTGACTCCCGAAGTTAGTAGGCCAGTAGCTTTCGCTAGTAGGACTCTGAGCCAGGCCGAAAGAAGGTATAGCATTTACGAAAAGGAATGTCTCAGTCGCGTCTACGGTATAGAGAAATTTGCGGACTACTTATAATTTCGCCAGTTCAACATATATACCGACAACATGGCTCTGAGTTGGATGTGGAACCACCCCAAACAGCTAGGAAAGATTGGTCGTTGGGTTTGGAAACTGTCTAGGTTTAGTTTTACGACACATCATGTTGCCGGGAAACTTAATGTTGTTGCCGACGCGTTGTCACAAATGTCTGAGGATAAATACCCCGTTGAAGTCAGTGAGGAGGAGGACTCACTATTTGTCAGATATACTATTCCAGAATCGTTCATTTCCATTAAGGATCATCAGTAACTGGATCCTTCCTGTACACAGATTCTCGGTAAGATCAAGCGTGGGGAAAAGGTGGCTAGTTACGAAATCCATAAAGAGCTCCTCGTAGTTCGCATAAAGGGTATGCTTAGAGATTTCATCCCCGAGAAACTTAGACCTCTGTTGCTCAAATAATTTCATGACTCCCTCCTCGGCGGCCATTGCGGTGTGCTTAAAACCTAACGTAAGATTTTCAAAGAGTTTTTTTTTTTGCTTTTAATGTCTAGGGATGTCAGGGAGTGGATACCTAAGTGTGAACCGTGCCAGTTAGCGAAACCCACTCACAACTCTAAGATAGGTTTCCACTCTGCGGATTTTGATGCTATGGACGCTTTCTCGAAATTTGTCATCCTCCTACCCCTTAGGAGTATGAAGGCGAGGGCTACGGTTAATGCCCTGTGTAGACGCGTTTGGGCGATCTTGGGGACCCCGAGGGTCATTGTGAGTGACAATGGGCCATGTTTCCGATCTAAAGCTTTCGGGGATATGTGCTTCTCCTGGGGAATCCAGCATGTTACCACCAGCCTCTATAACCCTTCGCCTAACCATGTAGAACGTTTCAATCGTAGCCTGAATATTGCCTTAACTATCTCCCACCACCAAGATCACTCTCACTGGGATCAGGACATTGACATTTTAAGCGTGGCTTTCAATTCCACGTTCCACGAGTCAGTCAAGGTCACCCTTTCCTCGATCTTCCTCAACAGGGAGTTAAACCACCCCTTGTTGGCCAATTTGGATATGACCCCCTTCTGAACGACGCTGGCGACTGCCCATAAGAGGAAAAATGCGAACTGGCCTTTAAGTACCTCCAGAAGTCTAAAAAAAAGGTAGCATCCACCTATAACCGGGGACGTATCCCGGTCATGTTTAAAGAAGGGGACGTCGTATGTAAATGTTTTGCTCTAAGCTCGGCTGCCGACAGGTCTTCGGCAAAACTGGCTTACAAGTGGAGTGGTCCATGGTCAATATACAGATTCCTCACTTCTGTTTCCGTGGTGCTAAAAGCGGTAGCTGACCCAACTTTGATGCGTAGAGTGCATGTAAGTCACCTTAAGGCTGTAGTGTAATGTGTCATTGACCTTCGTGTGGTGTCTGCTTTTTGTATACGTATTTCTAATATATCTTTAATTTAATTTGCGTTACTTCGTCATAAGAACATACATATATATATATATATATATGTTAATCGAGGTAAAGAGTAAAGGGGCCACCCCTTTTGGTGTTTCTGTATGGTCATGCGTTAGTGTCTAAGACTTAAGTTATGTCAGAGTCTTGTGATAAACTTTATGAATATGACACGTGTGATTGTGCGTCGCTTTATCTGAAAGATACTGTGTAGAACTCTCCACCCCCCCTCCACCCGCTTCAACAAGGACAACCCTCTACGGCGTGTGAAGCGGCAGGCTCGCCTTTCCTCACCAATGGAGATCTACCGCTTAACATAGAGTTGTGGGTACCTCTGTGGCTCATACCGATAGACAATGTTGGTTGAATGCGACAGTGTCATTAGCAATCAAGACTGGTGGAACAAACTCTTGAACCTAGTAGTGAATATGGTGATCATGTGCCAATTATGTGTTCTCGGAGATGCCTCCTGCTTCCTCCTGGTTCTTCTGCGCGCTGTCCCACTGGAGAAGATCGCCGAGCTAGACGTACCGGAACCCTGCATAATAATGATGGTCCACCATGCGCGCCGATGCAGTCACCGACCAATCTCGAAATGACGAGAGTGTGGATGTGGGGCGAGAGTCGCCCCTGGAGTCCGGTCGCTGGGTGCTTCCTTCGACCCGGGACAGGCCGCCTACTAAGGCCTTAGGCGGTGCCAGAGCCATCGTTACCTGCTAATTAGCTGTGAATCTCGGGGACCCAAAACATTTGTCTGATAGGGAAACTCTTTTATCCGCTTCACGTATGGGTTTACGTTTTAGAGCACCGCCATTTTAGGTCCTGTGTTGTATTGGGCTGTATTATATTGTAATTTTCCCAAATCCTATGTTTTAAGATTATGCCACGTGTTATTAATGGGAAGATTATTTATTATTGTTAAACATCGGAAATTTATTCTTTGTTGGCTAAATGAGGGGACGCGAGTCGGCGTGCTTATTCTTTTAACTCTTGTTGAAATGCTTAACGTTAGTTTTCCTAACTATAATGAATGTGTATATCTTTGTTGTATATTTCTATTACGTCCATTTATGGCTGTTAAGATATTCTTTTATCTAGAACATTTTGTCTATTACTCTGATAAATTGAGAGTCACCGATGGCGACTAGCTAATATCCTTTTGATATTATCATAGTCTAGGGTTTACCATCGCCATCTTTCATTATTTTATTTATTACTGTTATCCATACCAGATTTGTGCGAAGATCAATTTAACCGTAATTGTTTAAATTGTTTGTTTGGCCATTTGTGAACTTAGGGAGGCGTCTCGTATTTTTGTTGTGTTATTATTACTCTTCGACCATTGTATATGGATACAGCGCCTAACTCTGGGCATGCCTCACTCTCTCATAGAGCCTTTTGTCATTTTGTTGAGTAAAAATAAAACTCTCTTGTAACCAACCGGTATGTTATTTATGGGTATAAGAATACATAGATACTTTTTTGACCACAAAATTCCTTTAGTAAACAATCCAACATTATAATGCACTCACACGCAACATTAAACTTCAACTAGATGTCAAACATTAACTTTGTCCTTGGTATTACGATAAAAACAATCGGGCAACTTGCGGCTAGCGCTTGGCATCATGGGTACTGGGTGACTCGACATTTGACGGGAAGTGTTCACGTTGTTACGATGAGAGAAATTCAAACATAATTATTTTCGTGACTTTATGACCAAAATATTGAAAATTACGAGTTTCCAGGGACTTTCGTGACCCAGGAGACACCCTGTAAAATGTTTTGTGATTGTATCCAGTCTGATAAACAAATCAACACAAACTTTAATTTGACATATACTTTTATAAGCCTTTATTTACCTCTGTCATGGCTATGTTTGGCTTAGCACTCAGATTTTATTAAATTATGGAATTACAGATTATAGTTTACAAGATGGCAAGCAGCCTAGCTATTTTATTTTGTGAATGGCTGTGAGGGGTAAATTGGTTAAACCATGACCCCAAAACGTGTAATTACATGAATGGCAACACTCTGTAAAACCCTTGGTATGGATGAGT
The DNA here is from genome assembly GCA_902151425.1 of Timema shepardi. Lineage (NCBI taxonomy): Eukaryota > Metazoa > Arthropoda > Insecta > Phasmatodea > Timematidae > Timema > Timema shepardi. Next base: position 3,605 of record CABFVX010002641.1, on the reverse strand, counting down.
GTTGTCTCGAAGTTTCTCAAGAGAGCTTGACTCAATTCAAACCGACCAAATGAGCAGATGTTGTTGGCCATAGTTACCCAGCGTTCTTAACACTGCGCCAGGCCTATAGTCGATCAATAGTCACCTCTTGTTCCATCATAGTCCTTGGCTGCTAAGAATATCATCCATTGCATGTTCACTCACACGTGAGCTACAGCTGCAGTTAACACGTTTCCCAAATGTCAACAGGTGTGTGTGTGTGTGTGTGTGTGTGTGTGAAGTGCCCGAAGAACTCAGTATAATTTATATATCAGTGTCAACCGTACTTGTAGCGGGGTGAATTGAACTATGCTGTGGTTAGCGCCATTTTGAATTTGGTATCTATATCCTACCATTAAATAGCCAATATTCCAATAATGTTCTGGAACATCCCTTTCACTCACCAAATTGACTACATCACTTTCTAACTTATATTTGGGCACAAGGTAGATTTATTATCTAATTATAATTACTCTCACAATTTCAGTAGAAAGCAATCTTTTTTTAATAAAGTTAGTGTCATTGTTTGATCTTCCAGCTGTGTTTAATAATTGGAGTGGTTTTATGTTCCCAATTCTTGGAATATTTATCAGAATTTGATTTTTAAAACAAGAAATTTTGTTCACTTTTCTGTGTTTGCACATTTATACAATTGCTCATTTTTTGTTACAATGATAGCATGCTTCTTACCTTGGTTATAATGATACTTTGTCCAAAGGGCACAAGATAGGGTCAAGGGAATAATGTCTGACCAGAATATCATTCCATGTCAAATCACAGAGGGGCGGTTGGTTGACCATCTAGTTAACTTTTGTATTTTCACCATAGGTGATCTTGTTAGTCACCTGCTTACTACTATTTTTGTTATTATCAACCACCATTTTGGATTTAAGCCCATGTTTCTTGCAAATGCTTGCTTTTGGTTGCTGCAGTGAAGAAACATGGGCTTAAATCCAAAATGTTGGCTGATAGTAACAAAAATAGTAGTAAGCAGATGACTAACAAGATCACCTATGGTGAAAATACAAAAGTTAATGTTAGATAGTCAAGCAACCAATTAATATAAAATTGTGTGATTTCACATGGAATGGCTCAAGAGTGATTACAAAGATAAATCTAAGAGTACCTTTGAGACTGGTAGCATCTATAATATTCTACATCCACTAATTTCTACTGTTTAAGATCAGACAAGACAAACCTGAAGTTGAAATCCGCCTTGGTTTAGATACCTGAAGCAAGGCTCAGAAGAAAGTGCTGCTATAGTTTATTCTGTACAATCTAGCTTTTTACCCAAATGTAATAAAGTAACGTGATGCAACTAAGTATGAAAGGTGAATCTTGGGGCATGGATGATTATAACTACCGACATGAGCCGTATCTTTATTGTGATTCAATTGAAAAATGACACCTGGACATGGGAATCGAACCCGGTACCTTCGGCTCAGCGGGCCAATGTTCTAACAATGAGCGATCCAGGAATCATCCGTTGCTCCGGGTCATTTTCCCCTTATATTTTAAGGCAGAGTCTGTGATGGACGTGTGGATATCATCCGCTACTAAGAGCTATCAGTGATATCCTAGTCACCGGTGACTCGGTTGTGGTTTTATGCCTCCAATAGTACAAATACAATGTATGTTTATATTCACACGTCAATCATGGACTCTGCCATAAAATACAAGTGAAGAATGACCCTGAGAACAGGACGATCCCTGGATATCTCAGCGGTGCGCTAAGCCAATGTACCAGGTTTGGTTCAGTCTGCTGCGAAGGTGACGCCTTAGGCCATGTGACCACCAAAGCTGTTACAACAACTTAGATTACATACTTATCTCTGCGCAGCGCACTGCAATAGAAGCGCATGTTGGTTGATACTCCTCTTGATCTGGGTCAGAGTTAATGAAATGACACTTGAAGAGTGCGAGTCCAGTGCTATATAAAGATTAACATCACCAGAGTTGTGTTTAAAGCCAATCAGTGCTTGGAGCCACAGCGTTGCAAGAAGTCGCCTCTTCTGGCTGTTTCTTCAACACCCCTAATGACATTGGTGTAAAGTGACATCATCATGATATAAATAATAGAGATCTCAAGATCTGAGTGCAATGTAACAAGGCAGTATCCTCAGGAGCACCACAAGTAAACAATATACAGACAACTTTGGCAATTAGCTTTAATAGACACAGCGGAAAGATTGATGGGATGCACCAGAGAGTTGTAAAGTTTCATCAGTGACTACGACGTAAGATGGGCTGGATCTAATAATAAATAAGACTTCACCTCCGTATGAACATCTAGTTTAATTTTTGGCACAAAGTAATGTATCAACAGTTTTGTATATCTATCATGATCGTTGCAGAATTTGACCAGAACTTGTCCTTTTTATTGCAAAGTTTCTTGTCGAATTGCACTATGACCACGACAAATATACAAGAATCTAATAGCCAAAACTATTATATTGGTTTTTAGTGAGGATTTACTCATATCTAGATATATTCTGAAAATTGAGAACCTACACCTGGACACGGGAATCAAACCCGGGACCTTTGGCTTAGTACGACAATGCTCTACTCACCGAGCTATCCAGGAATCGTCCTGCGTTAAGGTCATTCTCAATTCATATTTTAAGACAGAGTCTGGGATGGACATGCAGAAATCGTCCATCATAGACTTTTTCTTAAAATATGAGTAAAGAATGACCTTAACACGGGACGATTCCTGGATATCTCAGTGGTCAGAGCATTGGCGTACTAAGCCAAAGGTCCCGGGTTTGATTCCCGTGTCCAGGTGTAAGTTCTCAATTTGCTATGGCCACATCCGTTTAGTAAAATGCCTCCATATTATTCTATCCTACCCTCATTTTTCCTGAGTTAGTTTATTTAATTCTTCTCCTCTCACTTGAACACTTTCTGTTATCTGCTCCTCCCGTCTCTTTCTTGGCCTCCCTTGTGATCTTTATCCTACATTCTTTATTCGCATCATTTTCTTTGGCATCCTCCTTTTCTCCATCTTCATTACATGTCCATGCCATCTCAGTCTTGTTTCCTTGTAGAGATGACTCAGTACGGTAAATTATACCAAATGTCTCTAATGGGGAAATATTTGATTTATCTTAAACAAGAAATCTTTAACAATGGATTGTGAGAAGATGTCACACAGCAACTTAGTGATATTTTTACAAAATAAAGAGGAAATGCTGGATTATTTTACACTCTCTTACTAACCCCCTAGCTACACTAATGAGGTAGCGATGATAAAGGTAGAATTTATAAAAGTGTACCAGCATTTGACTGATGAGGTAAACCATCTTGTAAAAAAAAAATCACCCTAAGTGCATATAGCAGGTATTCGAGCTCGGACCTCTTTTCATCGACAAATCTGACTAGAGGTCTTACAGATTTAGTCTGTGTGTCCACCCATGAAGTAAATCTGGGAATAAGTTTAGTAATGGGTGACCATCACCAATAAACAAAGCCATCATTTAAAATAAAATAATATAATGAATCACTCGCCTCGGTGGCGTAGTTGGCTAACGCGCTTGTCGTGTTGAGCTCGACCGCTGAGGACGGGGAGATCGAGGTTCGAATCTCGG
>CABFVX010002640.1:96099-108263 GCA_902151425.1 Timema shepardi | reverse complement strand
GTGAGTCTACACCGGCGAAACGAACGATAAAGAGTAATAAAGTACTGATAGAACTGTTCTAACAAGTCGAAACGAACAAAACTAATGATATACCTCAACCTGACCTTTGTGGCAACAAAATTGGAAATAATGTCCATAATATTGAATAAATAAGATTTTTATTTCGAAAATATAAACATTTTATGATAAATTTACCTTATCAACTTTATACAGTGAATTTACATAAGTCATACAGAAATTATTTTTTTATCTTATTGAAAAATAAATAAAAAAGGACATATTTAAGAATCAAATAGCCAAAGCTATTATTTATGCTTTTAGTGGAGATTACTCTATCTAAATATCATAAGTATATTGAAAATTGAAAAATGACACCTGGACATGGGAATCAAACCTGGAACCTTTGGCTTAGTACGCCAATGCTCTGACCACTGAGCTATCCAGGAATCGTCCCGTGCCCAGAGTTATTTGTAGCCTACGATTTCTGCACGTCCATCATAGAGACTGCCTTAAAAATATGAGTGAAGAATGACCCTGGGCACGGGCCGATTCCTGGATAGCTTAGTGGTTGGAGCATTGGTGTACTAAGCCGAAGGTCTTGGGTTCGATTCCCATGTCCAAGTGTCATTTTTCAATTTTCAGAATATATCTAGAAGGATTAATCTTCACTAAAAGCATAAATAATAGTTTTGGCTATTTGATTATTAAATATGCAATCCCTTACAATTATAATAATTGTAGGTGCCCTGGCAGTTTAGGGGTAAGGTGTTAGACTTCCGTGCTGGGGGGCCGGAGTTCAATCCTCAGTCCCCGCACAGATTTATCTGATTGCCAAACCCTTCCTTCACCTCTGACAAGACATGTATTAATCACAACTTGTGAATGTGTGAAATGCCAGGCTTCCACCCTAGTTTGGGTCCTACATTAAACTGTAGGTCCTCCATTTCGTCTCACCATCACCCTACCCCATTACACATTAGCATAAGTGTGTACAATCTGAACGGTTAGTAAGATGTGGTGCTAATAGTAATAATAATAACTATTATTATTATAGTTATAATGGTTTGGCGACAAATCTGAAGACTTTTAATTTTTCATTTAACGACATTCTAGCGACTTTCTGGTAGGCCCTACTAATCTAGCAACAACACTTATATGGTTGTTGGCAAAACTTGGTATCATTTCAAACTAAACAGATTACAACTGCCCCACCCTTCAGATGATGTCACAAATATAAAATCCCAAATTAATGATTAACCTCCGAGCAGGTGTGCCAGGCTATAAAGTACTCAATTTTTATATTTTTTGTGTGTTCACACTGTCAGGTATCTAAAAATGTAATAGGCCTACTCTTTATCTTCCTTTGTTGTGTCCTTGGTAGATTTGAATTTAAATTAGTTAGCCATTTGTTTGTAAATTGAAGCTAGGCTATTTGAAATTCAATCATTGTTGAGGCATAAAATACTCCAGATGTGCGCGCTCAACTAATGCAAGTTTTCTTTAATCAAATTAATTTTTGAACAACCATTCTATTGTTAATCTTTCAGTCTATTTATCAGTGACAACATTTTCTGTTTTTCTATTGAAGTCAGGATTCTGGGTTTGATTTTTGGCAGATACACTATTATGTTATCATTGGTGAATTTAGTTACTTGCAATTTTTTGTACGCCTTCGAAGTAAGTTAGTTTGTAAGTTGTGTTCTGATATAATATATGCTTTTAACTTTTATAAAGTGCATGTTCTCACAATGAAGGGAAAAAATAACTAATTACTACCCATTTTGAATAATGTATCTCACATTAGGTGGTAAAATATTGCAAGAATTTTCAGATGACAATATATTGCATGTGTATTCACATATCTGTATCACTAAAAATTATGAGCATAATAGCCTAAACAGTATTTTCTAAATCTGAAACTATTTCACAGCACAAAGTTTCATGTTATGAATTATAGCACTTTCTGTTACTAACAAAACAATCAATACATGAGCTACAATAATTAGTTTTATTTTGATTAGTGGAATGTGTTTATACTAATTCAAACTAGATTTAAAAAAATAATTATAAATATTAATGTAAAAACTGGTGGTATAAAATAGCTGTATACCTGCTTTTGTTAAATATAGGTTGATCTGCCCGTTCAAGGATTAAAATAATTATAATGATACAAACCTAACTTTAAAACCACCTTTATATTATTTATATTATTATGGTTTCTACCCAATGTAGCTTAACCTTCCATGGGTTAATAAAGCAAAATTTTTACTAACACTTATAAAATAAACCATTTAATATGTACTGGTATAGTAAAAGATTCGTCATACATCACTAAGTCCATGGGCTAACATTATGCTGTAAGGATTCATGGATCAACACACAAGTTTTCCAATGTGGTTTTAATGAGTTCTCTTTGAATTGTTATTAAAATTATCAAACTTTGAAAATGTTTTTATTCAAGCTTTGCCCAAAAACCTTATAGTTTATTTTAGCAATATCGTCCATTCCAACTTCTAGTTATGTGGGTCCTAGTTATCAATCATGAAAGGTTAGGTTAAGTTAGGTTGCTATAGATTTCTTTATAAACATATACAGTAAATTATTGCATGCTATAATGTAAATATTTTTGTGTTATTAGATATTTTTGACTCTGTTGAAATACCAAACAGACATGCAACTATAATTTTTACAATCAAATAAAAGTGAAATGTTGTGGTGGCTGACATTTTTTTTCTGTATAAAAATAGATATAGTTGCAATATGGCAGAAAGTTACTGTCACATTAGTGTGTAGTATATTTATAATTTTATAATTATTTAATATTTTGAAACAATCCTAGTATTAGTATTATTTAAAGTGGTCAGGGTTTTAGTCTCTTAGCTCTCGACCATTTCATTTATATATATATATATATAAGTTTGCCATTGTTTATTTTGTTAATTCCAAAACATTCTTAAAACACCTAAATTCACTATGGATGTAATAATAGGCTTGCAAGTGCCCAGTATTTATAATATTCAAACACACTTAATAACATTTTATGTATCCTGTTACCAAATTCCCCCTTTCACGTTTATTAGAAATCATGTTAATGTTATCAAGATACTGAGAGTACTACACTTATAGTACATTATTGTTTTACAATCAGGCCTATTTTATTAAATAGCCTTCAGCTTCTTCAATATATTATTCTTTTCTTGGCTTATATTACTAAATTAGTCATTTCAAATGTTTAATTAGAAGAAAGTGTGGGTTTTTATATTAATAAGTAGTCCAAAGTTGTAAGCAATATATGTTTTAAATTTCAATTCATTAATTTCAATTTTATGCCTTTGACTTATAAATCCAGTAGTTTTCATTCTTGTAAGGTATCTGTTGAAATTTAAATTAAATTTATTACTTTTACCTTTCACTTATAAGCATGATGCTTTTTTTATTTTATTTGTACCCGGAAGCTGTGAGATGCACGTGTGGCTTCACAGTGGTAAGGGGAGGTTTGGTGCGAACAGCTACACCTAATTTCACTGCTGAAGGAACTGCATGCTTACTACTGAGCAACAGCGTTGTATTCTTTTGTTTTCCGTGATCAGTCTTCCATCAAATATATATCAAATTTGGCAATGCTGGGCTGTCATTGTTGCCAGTAATTGGTGCTTCTTCCTCCAGCACAGTCGTAAAGTTACAGTAGTCTGAGTCTCGTGTTCCTGATAACTAGCTCAAAAACATTCACTAAATAAACACATATTTTATTAGTACTCCGTGTAGATTTTTTATATTGATCACGTTAAGATTTTTTGTCTGTGTTGGTTGTTTGCTTTGTTTTCCCCATAAGGTTGTGGAATTATAGTTTTATGTGCATATTAATATATTTATTTGAATAATAGTGTATTGTTAACAGTTAAAATTTAACACAAATTATGGAATCTCCGGCTTGTTACAAACAATTACATTCCAAGAGGGACTACATTCTCCACCCCCAACATTATTAATTAACCTCGAGAAGCGCTATCGAACCTGCTGGCTGCCGTGGACAAAGACCAAGAGAAGAAGATAGAGAGAAAGAGAAACGACTAGCTAGAATTACTCAAATCTCCATATTCTTTTCATTAATACTATTAATAAAACACATTTATTAATATTTGTAATATGACAAAGAAAAATAGTATCTTACTTGATTAAGTTTTCCCGCTGTTTTCAAGACTTATCATGTGATGTAGGTTTGTACAGTATTAACTGCCTAATACTATTAAATCAACAAACAATATTAATATATGCATGTCACATTTCTTGGTAAACTTATTGTGAATAGTCATTCATTTTTGTAGAGCGATGTCACAAAAAAAAAATCACTATTACAGTAACCACTAATAATAGCCTTCGAGTATCCTTAGTGTGGTAGCATAGTTGCCATTTAAATGTCCAATTAGCGGTTTAAAATAGTTACGGTACTCCAATTGAAGGTCCCCTCACATGTTCAATATTACTGACAGTATTTACTATTACTGTAATTCCTCCAGTATTAAGCTCACGTGATCAATATTATTGACAGTATTTTGGTCAATACACATCTTACTGCTGATGGATAGTTTAGGAGAGATCTATTCACTAGTATCCCACTACTACATGGTTGTGTGACAGCCAAGTTCCATTCTAATCACTCAGTAGCCGCTTATGAGCTGTTTTTTCTCATTTTCCGTGCATGCTACATTGTGTTTATCATCCTGACTGAGAAATAAAAAGTTTTAGACTGATCAAGTGATGATGTAATCAGGTTTTTAAATATTTTCTGTAAATATGAGAAGTTTTGGGACACAGCAAGTGAAAACTATGCCCAAATAAATGCCTGGTAGGACAGTTACACCAAGTTGTCTCGCGAACTGAATGGGGTGGGTTTCAAAATTTGGGATGAAAACACACTGAGTAAAAAATAAATATGGGATGCATGTTTATTAGTTGTCATAAAATGTGTCGCCGACGATCGATAGACAATATTTTCAAAGGTGTGCACAGACCAGGTTGGCCTACTTGTGTAGCATTTGGCTACAAGAAAAAAATAGAACAAGTCAACGATAACAAATACTCACCCCATTTCACCCTCCTGGCTGCACTGTACTCCAAAACGAAAGAGACGACAACACTACCGACTGCAATTTCACCGCACAGACAACTGACCAGCTCCGCCTAAGAATCGAACCACCCCCACTAGGGGCCACCATGTGCTCAAGCCATTCCAAAGAATTTGAGAAGAAAAGAGATGTCTGTCTTGCAAAGTGCCCAAACATTCTAATTGCTTCGAGAAATGAGTAGAAGCTCATTCTGTCACTCGCATTTTCCTCCCGGCATATAATACTCTTTGGTTCCCCTCCCCCTTTTTTCCCTTTGTTCCGTGAATCATATATAAAACCGGCGTAGGAAAGCATCCGGCACCCTTGGACATTGCTCGGTATTAATTGGATGAAGCCGAGGCTTCAGCATTATTTAAAAAAAATATTTTTGTTATTTTTCAAAATTCCCTTTTGGCAGATTATTATTCCAAATTAGTAACTGTTTGAATCTTATAAAGCTTTAATTTTTCATGTTGTATTTAAATGATATAATTTATTTATATCAGTCTAGTCTAGGGATATCACAATTGAGCTGATTGATAATAGAAAAGAGGACCTAAAATATAAATTTTGAATCTCACCTTTTTATTATGCTTGTTAGATTTTTCTTGTCTCCTTAATTTTTTAAGTTAGACGTTCTTATTAATTTTTCTTGCTTACTTTCCTGTATTGTTAATATTGTAATTGATAAATTTAGGGTAATATGATTTTAGGTTATGAGTTATATTAGAAATTTGTGGACGATGCTCATTTTGATTATGTTGAACGCATATGAGTAATAAAATGCATCTTTAAATAGTTGCATGGTTCGTATTCGGCTAATATTGAGTAACTTGGTATGCAAAGTTCAGGTGAAAAATAATAAGCTAATGATTCTTTGTTTTGTTCTATATATTCTAAAAAATGGTTGTTAATTGAATGTAAAGACAATCTTAACTTATATCCTCTTAGCTCATTGCAGATTGTGAATTTAATAAAGGAGCTATTATATATTTCTACATAATACGTTTAATTTGTTACATAAATATTATGTAGAAATATATAAGTTTAACTTGATATATATATATATATATATATATATATATATATATGTAACAAGTTAAACGTATAATATAGAAATATATAATAGCTCCTTCATTAAATTAAATATATATATTTATTTAATGTTATGGTTAGTGAGAAAAAAAACCTTAGGTTTAGAAACTATCTCTGTCCTTCCTTAATTTCAAATATTATTATTATATTTATATTTCTGGAGACCAACCGTCATGTTCTTCCCGCACCTGGATTGAGTTGCGTGCCCTGGGTTTATGTTGTGCACCCAGCATTCAAAACTATTACTCACACAGCTTACTCCTATTGCTTTTGTTATCATTAATTTATTTTCATGAGATTTGAACCCTCTTTTGTTGGATTTTGAGATATTTAGGGTTCACTTGCTGTGACTAAATGCAGCATATAATGGCAACTTGCTACAGGCGAGTGGCAGCTACTAAGAATTGGCGACTGGTAGCGGCTAATAGGTAACAGCAAGTAAAGTCGCCTTGTTTAGCACAGGCTTAACTATTTTGGTATAGTATTATTATTATTAGCACCGCGTCTTACTACCCGTTTGGGTTATACGCACTAACGCTAATGTTTAATGGTAGGGTGATTGTGATATGAAATGGAGGACCTACAGTTTAACGTGGAATCTGAACCACGGTGGAGGCCTGGCACTCCCCACATTCACAAGTTTGGTATAGTAATAATTACTTAGGGCCTCTTATACTATTATACTGGCTTGAAGTGATTTTGGATTATTTAAATGTGTTGATTATTATTATTATTATTATTAATATACCTTTTTATTTTGCTTACAGCCCACTATTTTCACTGCATCTCACAGATTGGCCCACAAGCCATGGAATGTTGAACCACACTGTGTTAGCATTTTAAATGAACCACCCGTCAGTTGTGTATGTTATTATTCTAGTTTCTAAATTTAACATAGGGTCTATTAAAGACTTAATAGCGGTCATGTAGTGTAACAGTGGAAATGCACCCACATTAGCATGAAGATAGGTTAGGAAAAAATTAAAAATTAACTTAAGTAAACTACCCTCAGGACACAGTGCCAGGATTCAAACCCTTGTGCCCTACTGTCATTGGCAACCAAGTGAAAAATGCCTTAAATCATTCAACCTCTGCTTTTGTTTATGTCATTCATTTGATGTGCGGGTTTATTAAATTCCAACACTTTGAATCTGGAAGCAAAATATAGAATGGACAAGTAAAACTGTTTCTTTCCTGCAAAAAAGTTGGGAATGGGGCTGTGAAAAGTTTTGTATTTCTTATAGCAAAGTTGAAAGGTGACTGTGTATTTAATTGGTGTAAAATATTCCCAACGATCAAACATTAAGAAAAGTTCAAATAAACATGGGTCTAAAAATGCTTAGTTTCTGAGGTTGGAGGAATTTTATTGTGTGATTAATAAGCAACCCAACAAAAGAAGTACTTAATACAATTATGTAAGACAAAGTTTAAAAGAAACAACCAAAATGACAAGACGACAGAACATTTTGTTACAATAATTGTTCTAAATGATGTCCTGCTTTGATGCATTCTCTAAGTCTATGTTTCATACTTTGTCATACTCTGTTGAATACACCTGGGATTCTCCATGTATGCGGACATCCATTTACATACAATATGTTCTCTTAAAACCTAAACATCAGGAACAAGAGTTGAGTAACCAATAAACTTTAAATGTCCCCAGAGATAAAAATTCATTTGGTTCATCTGGTGATCGAGCGATTCATTCAACAGATCCCCCCCCCCAACCAATCCATCTTTGAAGAAAACCTTTAATAACTCTAAAACTAAACGTTTTTAGACCCATCAAGGTGTCTACCGTCCAGGAAAACTGGAATTAGTTGGAAATTTGAAGTGGTCGGGTAAAAAGAATAAGTCAAGAATTTCAAAATCTAGGAAAGTGTTGGTTTACTCAAAATATGAAATAAAATAATCATAAAACAATCAAAGCATAGCAAAATCTATCCACATCAAAATAAAAATGTCTGGGAGTGCAAACTTATTTTAAATACTCTGTGCCAGTAATCGATCATTTGTAGATATGTAAAGTATGTTATAATTTTCTAATTCCTAGTAGACTATGTTAATACAAAAAAAAAATTAAATGTTAATTTACATTTTAAAACATTATTATTATTTTAAAAAAAGGGTGTGAGATACTTTTGAGTCGGGAATTTTAGTAAATGATCCAGAGTAATCGGAAAAAAGTTGGGAATTTTATTGGTCAAGTTGAGTATACACCATGAACCTTGCTTGTATGCACTTTTATTAATGTCTGGCCAATAGGAATACACTCCTATATTTGAAACCAATTAAATTACCTCCTGTATAAGGAAACAGAATGAGGAGAGAATTTTAAGGGATGTAATAGCATTTGCCTGTAGGAAGTATGAGAAATCATATCTTATTAAAAACAAAAGTCATGAGTTTATCCTGGCAGGATGTTAAACTTCGTCCCCTAAGTCAGTAAAGTAAGCTAATCTACACCCAACTGTTATATTAAGATTTTTCTAATCTAATTTTTAGTTACAGGCATACCCTACTTATTCAACCGGTTAAAGACCAGAGAACTGTTGAAAACCAGAAATCATCAAAATGGAGAACATTTTTTTTAGGTTTCATTTTGGTTGACGAAAAATTTAAAAAAAACTCCATATATATCACTTGTGAATGCGATCAAAAGCTAAATAACAGACTATATATTTACAAAAGTACAGTGAAATTAACAAAAGCTTACCTCTTATCACAGATTAAACAAAAATATGGTACTGAATTGATTAGGAGAAAAATCAGCATGTGAAAGATCATGTAAACATGGTGAAATAGGTCGAAAGAGCGAACCTTAGGTCATATGTATGGGGCTATAATTGAAAAGGGTCTTTAAAGTTCAGATCATCCAAAAGGGAGGGACCCTTAACTCATATTAATTATTTGACACCAACTTTGGTGGTCGCATGGTCAAATGCATTACTTTTGCAGTAGACTAGACTGCTGATGATGATGAGTAGATAGAGTTTAAAATCTTGATCAAGGGTACTGGGGGGGATTTTTCAAAAATGTTTTCCCCATTCTCACTTCATGCAAATGTGGGTTCATTTTATATCCTTCCTCATTCCTAAAAACATTAGTTTAATTAGTACTTAAGTGTATAACCTGAAAGGATTGTAAGAGACAGTGCTAAAAAGATTGGTGGGAAACATGGATATTCACTAAAAGGCTGGCTTAAAAATTCAAAAACAGTTAAGTCTATGAGAAACGCTAATTAATATTTAATGACTTGCCAAACCCATTATTATGCAGCACACAAATAAAACGATGCATAAAAGTGTGACTCTTGCGAGCAAGGAGTTGAACTGAAATATTTATAATTTATGGTTATTGTTCTGGTTCCCTAAACAAACATTTCAAGGTAATGGTTTTGGTTGGAGAAAAATAAATGCTACAGTGCTTTTCAGTTCATAATAATTAGTTTATAATTTTATATATTAATTACAACAAAATAAAAGTTATTTACACAAAAAAAATACAAAATACCATGTCAAAAAATCCTAAAAAAAAGTGAAATAAAGAATTTCCAAAATAAAATAATGTTAAAAAGAAAGGTCATACATAAAACATAATTATAAACTAGAACCTTTAAGAACCAATAATAATTTAAAAAAAAATTATTCCCATTCTGGTTTTGATTTTTAAGAAAAAATTTGGTTCAAATTCCTTATAATTAACTATTAATTTTGAGTATTGGTTCTGGTTTTGGTTCAACTTACTATTTCTTAAGGTTTGTTTAGGAATAATATTTGTAGATATTTGTGTTAATTTATGAATCTTTATGAAAATGTTGATTTAATTAAAAAATTTATTCATACAGGCAAACTACTATCATTGTTGCAGTGTAATCCAAATTTCAACTGAATATCAGGAAAAATGTGTGCAGCCTCAGCAGATTTGGGTAAAATGTTTGTTTAATATTTCCTTTATCATACTAGAGTGTTGAAATAATTAAAGTAACAATACAAATATACTCACATGAGAGGTCTTGTTAACCTATTTATTTAAAATACCTTCTTAGATCAATAATACCTGAAAGTAATCAAGGTTTTAATTTGTTTATTTTATGTAAGGAAAAAGGCAATGTGAACAATAACTATCAATAGGATAAGGGAAATGACTCAATATGTCTTTTTACCCGCTTCTATGGTCACATGGCTTATGGTGTCACTCTCGCACTAGGCTAGACTGCACATGACAGGGGGATCAGAGTTTTATCCCAGTTGGGTGTACTGTGGGTACTATATCGTTTTCCACTCTTCTTCCAGGCAAATGTGGATACTTTTCCCCAACTCAACTTTCCTAATCTCTAACTCATTAGAGTAGTTAGTACATAGGCATATAACCCGAATGAATAGTAAGACCCGGTGCTAAAAATAAGTTTTTTTAAAAGAGGAAATCAATTCACACTGCTGCTATTTGACAAATGGTCATGGTTGCGTCTTAAAATAATCTAATATTACTCTGCAGTTACATTCACTGAAAACATGCTAAGAGGGAATGTAAAACAATACAATTTTCTAAATAAGAAAATAAAAAAAAGACAAGAAATAATTAGATGAGTAAAACTAGAATTCACTTTTCTTCTAATATGAAGATTAGTTTTAACTAAGACCTATATTTGTTAATTGGGGGACACAGCAGTAGACCTAAAGTCATGGACTAAAGTAATTTGACCTACACATTAATTTCACCAAAAGCCAGTTGGTTTAAAGTCATTTGGCCTGAAATGAATATCAAATACAAACAAGTTGACGGTGAGTTCACCAAAAGTTAGTTGGCCTAAAATATAAAGTTAAAAACTCAAGGTAGCTTCAGAAATTATGGCACATACTGTTAGTTGTTTCAGTTGATTATAGATAAGACACGGAATGTGAGGTAGTGTTACAATATTTCTACAAACACTGACGTTTGTCCTTCCTACTCATTAAAATTGATTAGTAAAGTCACTATAAACCTACCTTAAAATACCGCTTTCACAGTAATCATAGATGCAAAAAAAATCACTAAAATGATTTTAACTAAATATGCAAATAATTTTGGAGCTATCCCTTAGCCATGGCGTATAAAATAAATTCTGCATATATCAGTAAATATAAACTTAAATGTTTTTTGAGAAGGGAGCTGAATTGTATATACTCTAACAGTTTTCAAATAAATTGCTTTAAAAAAAATTCTGAATTGTATCCACTCTGAATGGTCTACATTGACAGTTTTCAAATAAATTGGTTTTAATAAAAATCCTGAATTGTATCCACAAATGGTGGACCTTAAGTTTTACTGAAAATACTTTAACCAAACTTAGTGTAGAAGCTTCCTCACACTTCCGATATAGTGCAGCATGATATCATTTTCTTAACTCACTATGAATGCTATTTAATTTAATCAAACTATTTAAATTGTAATTTGTTTTTATCTAGTTTAACAGATATAAGTACTCTGGGGCAACATCAGTTAAATGAATGACCATATCGATTACATTTTTATTTTTTTAAAGCATGGTTTTCAGTCAAATATGTTTGTTTAGTTTATAGATATTATGGTATTTTATAGATATCAGTTAACTTAATTTGGCATTATTGATTCTAATTATTTTTGTTCAAGTGGGCTTCTGCCAAAAATATTTTTGAAATTTGAAGTGGTCCTCGCCTGGAAATGTTTATAATATTAGATGCCTCTATGAGCTATTTAGACTAGTCTTTGTCTGGATTTTTTTAATAAATGAAATTACTCATAACTATATGTAATGTGCATTCACTGCCAAATTTTTGAAAATTAGATGACTTTGTCTAGATTATAGAAGCTATTTTGAATTTTATTCAAAGCCATTTTCAGCTTAACATTTGAGAATATCGGAGAGGAGTCACTAAATCTAGAGAGGGGCAAGTTTATTCTAGGAGAGAGGGCGAATTTATTCAATTTGGGGGCGGGGGGGGG
>CABFVX010002640.1:25531-88541 GCA_902151425.1 Timema shepardi | reverse complement strand
TTCTTAAAAGGATAATTAATATGCTTAATAAAAGGTAAGTGTTCTTCCTTAAATCAAACTTCCTTATTTAAATTATTTAAAACAATGTTTTACGTTGTTCCTTCCGTCCTTTTACTTAATTTAATATATGTAAACATTGTCATTAGTCAGGTTGGGAATCAGCTGATTAACTTTGAAGATTTCACGGGAAATAAATGGGAAAATAAATTAGAAATTGTTCACAAAAATAGAAAAAAATAGGGAAATATAAGGTAGGGTGGCAAATAACATCACAATAGATTCTTTGATTAGGATTGAAGAGAAGCTTAGCTTAACACCTGAAAACCAAGCAGACGTATCAGGTATAATTGAATGGCTGCATTTGTTTGGATTCAACCTTCTCACTTCATTATGGTACAAGGTGTTGCACTGCATTGATGACAGAAAAAAAGTTCTTCAAAGTTTTAAGCTAACAATGAAAAAAGGAACGAACACACAACATGAAGAGCCTAGTAGAGGGTATTCAATCCTTGAAATAATCCTGATCGTCTGATTACAGAAGCAAAAGAAGTTGCTTCGGACCTTGGAGTCAAACTAGAATTGGAGAAAATCTCAAGAATGTATAATGTTGTGCGCTCACTACAAATTTGTAAGAAACGAAGATCCCATGATGACAAAGGAGATGCTGACTACAATTTTGACTCCACAGAGTGACGATTAAAAGTGTAGAAGTTTATTCCTACACTAGAGCTGCTCTTGTCTGAATTGCGTAACCAACCTGACTAAAGAATTGCTGATCTATCAGTATTCTTGCCTCTTTTGAACCCAACTGATAATGTGGCCATCTCAGCTATAGCTGGCTATCACTGCCGAAGCTTTGAAGGCAGCATATCTTATGAACCTTCAAAAAGATTACCTTAAAGAAGAAATTAGTTTTATTTTTTTACAAAATACAGAAAGAATCACAATTGTATGTTGATGGTGTTGGTTCACTTGAACTGCTTAGTTGTTAATTTCAAAAGGGTTTGTAAATAATATTTCCACAAATGTGAATTTGTTTAAAGCTTCTAATAGTATTACTGGTGTCAGTAGCACTGGAGGAATGTTCTTTCAGTAAGATATATCTGATTACAAACGTCTTTCATTCAGCCATTGATGAGGATATACTAACTAAACTATTAGCTAGATTTGAGCATTGAACATGAGTTTGTGAAGGAAATAACTTTTGTAGATATTATTGTGAATTCACCACTATAATGGCGAGGAAAATGGTTCTTAAGTGATGTATGAACTCTTTAAGTATTTCAATGAAAAGAATATTGTAGTTTAATAATCGAAGGAATCTTTTAATAATGTAAATAGCTTAATATTATCTTGATAAAAAAAAAGTTTAGCTATTTTGTGTGAAAGGAGGCCTCCAAAATTATGTTGCCCCAGACCCCTTGAATCCTCTGGACAGCCCTGGCTACAACTATAATTATTTTAAGTACTGAATAGCTGTTGAATGGATACATTAAATTGTAAGCAGAAACTTCTAACTCATTTTAAAACAAGTATATCACTATGAACATGAAAAGTGCCGTTAAAATTCCCAATCATAAAATATTATGAAATATAGCTTTGATACACTTTTATGCCCCTCCAATATTTCTAATTGTGTGTCTAATTAATACCCTATGATTTAGTTCAAAACTGTTTTATATTATTTTTTGTTTAAATTTTTAAATGTAGCATCAAACTACTTTCAATTCATGCAATATTAATGCTTTTGACTTATCTCTATTTAATTGAGTGCTATGTAGGAAGTAGACCCCGCCACTGAATCTTAATACCTGTTCACATAATGTTTTGTTAAAATGAACTTAAACATCAGGAACATGAAACAATGTTTCTTATCAAGTGCAAAGCCTACAGTAAAGTTTATAGCTTGATATTAAAAGAAAAGCAACTAAATTTTTGATGATAGAAACAAGACTACTCTACTGTTTGGTGTCAACTGAGCAGTAATTGCTGGATCCTGCAATTTTACATTATTAATGGAATGACTCATACACCCTATCTCCATCTTTGAGCTAGTTCTATCCAATCCACATCATTACTCCCTATCCCTAACTTGAGCTAGTTCTATCCAATCCACATCATTACTCCCTATCTCTAACTTGAGCTAGTTCTATCCAGTCCACATCATTACTCCCTATCCCTAACTTGAGCTAGTTCCATCCAATCCACATCATTACTCCCTATCCCTAACTTGAGCTAGTTCTATCCAATCCACATCATTACTCCCTATCCCTAACTTGAGCTAGTTCTATCCAGTCCACATCATTACTCCCTATCCCTAACTTGAGCTAGTTCTATCCAGTCCACATCATTACTCCCTATCTCCATCTTGAGCTAGTTCTATCCAATCCACATCATTACTCCCTATCTCCATCTTGAGCTAGTTCTGTCCAGTCCCCCTCATTACACCCTATCTCCATCTTGAGCTAGTTCTGTCCAGTTCATTTCATTACACCCTGTCCCTAACTTGAGCTAGTTCTATCCAGTCCACATCATTACATACTATATCTTTCAGTTCCATTATAATGTTATCCTCTCATCTGCATCTAGGTCTACTCAGCAGTCATTTCTCATTGTGTTATCAGTCATTACCCTGAACATGGTTCTAGAATATCCCATTCACACTGCTTGTCCCGCCCACCATACCCGTGAGATTTGATTACCTTAACAATGCCTGATGAGTACAGGGTATGTAACTCATTACATAACCTACACTCTCTTCACCCATTTTCAGATTTTTTTCCTTTTTAATCTACTAATATCTCATCTCATAGGAACACCTCATTCTTCGGGCAACTACTTAGTAATTATTTTTTCTCCCCCTTCTCTGAAGACAGCGTTTACAAATTAATTAAGGAATCACAATATAAAAGTACTTTAAAATTGGGATTTTTCCTTAAATTTAAAACTTTAAAAACATTCTCTATTACTTTATAAAATAATATGTATTGCAAGTGAACATAATAATGTAGAAATAAACAATACCATCTCTTCATTTTTTAGGTATGTTTTTATTATTTATTTAGTCAATGTTTTAGCATTTTTAACAATATATTATCATTATAAATGTATTTTTGTCATTGATGTGGAACAAAAATTAATGATTTAAGAAATTATATTCATCCTTATTTTATTAATTGAAATCAAAACTCATAGGTATATGATTCTTAATGATAATATTGAATAAATAATTAAGCACTTGGTTTACTTAAGTTACTTAAAAGTTGTAATTCTCTTCATTATTTGCTTTATAATTATTTTATCAATGTTTTGCCAACTCAATTAGTTTTAAAAAATGACCTTTTTATATTATTATTGTAATATTAAATCACATTGATGTGTATGCTACTTTCCCACTCTTATCTTAAACTTATACATCTACACAACTTATCTTATACATTGGAAAAAAGGGGTATTGGTATCACATCTTATGTGAATATATCGTTGAAAATCTTTAATATTACAGTTTTAATAAAGGTGTTTCAATTGATCCAAATAAATTATTTTCACTCTCCCTTAGTCCCTTAAACCACACAAGTTGGTTTTTTCCCACTCTGGCATTCCACTTTGTTTTCTCAAGTGTTTTTTGTTGGTTCCAGCTACCGGCTTACTAGGCCTGTCGTAGCCTACACCCGAGTAGTGGGGCTGCCGCTTATAGATCCTCAGGTAGACCTTCCCTAACCGAGGCTATGGGTGCTGATGATGACTTAGCTCGTCGTCACCAACTCTCTCACTCCTAGCCCACCCAGCTGGGCAGACCCTGTTCCAAGCTTGTTGGTTTTGGCCCTGACCAGTCTCCTGTCTCTCATCTGCACCTGACCTGGTTCCCACTGGGGTTCAACCCAACCTCCACCAGGTTACTCAGATCCCAGGGTACACCACTTAGCGGTGAGATCAGGGTTGAGTATAAGAGACTATGCGGAACCCACTAGGCAGGCTGCATGTATTGCGCATCACTACCCTGTCAGTTAGTGTTCAAGTGAGAGGAGAAGAATGGAAAAAATTAAAGAAGGCAGAGTGGTGAAAGGATAGAGGAAGATGGAGATATTTTACCAAACTGACCCGGCCACAGGCGGGAAACAGTTGACGATGATGATGATGACTCCACATTAATACATTTTCAACTAGAATATAGGTTATTATATCCATGAATACAAAATCTCTTGCTCATTTAAATAATTCAAGAATTAAAAATAGATTCTGACCAATAAATTAATTTCCCTCACTTAAACAGTTTTATATGTAAACTGCAAAAAATTGGATAGGACATTAAGGTAAATTTTATTAACACAATTTATCCTGGACGTCAGGTATTTGTGTTTAAACAACCTTAAGTTTGTATTGGATGTTGTGATGCGCTTAGGTTAGTTGTTTAGTTATAATTTGGTAATATTTCTATCTACATTTCAATTTTCTCAATACTTTTAATGCATTTGTAAGCCCTGCAGGATGTATGATGGCTTGAAATAGAGTAACCCTCCTTTACTGCAACTTCATTAGCTCATTATATTGTGTCCATGCATAAACACCATTTCCTGTTACACTTTCAAGGAAGAACACAGTGACACGCAGTACCCCCACCCTTAATTTTTAGAAGGAAGAGGATAGTGTTGTGCCTTCACATTATTTTTGATTTAGTTAACATGGATCTATCTACCTCCAAAATACTAGGAAATTACTAGGAAATTGAAAGGACAACTTAAGCCATTTAAGATTTGTGAACTTATAAATCAACAAAGGATGTGTGGACATGATAAAATTTGCATGAAACTTCGGATACCTATTTCACAAACACCAGCTACACCTTTGATAAACCATTTCTACCAGTGGCATGCCATGAATTGTTGCCAAGGTAAGTAGAGCTTGTTAAGACTGTACCTGCGACATGTTCTTTCTTACTTGTTACCCATTTAACCAATCACACGCAGGTCATGCTTTACATACCTCCCATGGAAATGTGTATCCGTTGATAGTGACCTATGAGTGTTCTACTGAGTGAGGAGAAACTTTCACAGGTACAGTATCAACTAACTTTGCTTATCTTGATAACACACTACACCATGCAGCTGAGTCCTGAACTTGTCTTTTAGTAACTGGACTTGTTCTTCACACCTTTTTAATTATATACATGGTTTTAAAATGAGGGAGGGATCTTAATATACAAATGAAATTAACTAAATACATTAGAACATTTCTTGATATTCCTTTACCACCACACTTACTTTTCCTATAAATGTTTAACTTTCTACCCGCCCTCCAGAAATTAAAGTCATCAGTAAATTCTCGCTATTTTTTTTTATTATGAAAGTATACCTGACCATTCCTTTAAGAGGTGAAACACAAAGGTGTTTCTTTCTTTCTTCCCCCCCAATCCTGAATAATATTACATAAGTATAAACAATCATGAACTAAACCCCTCATGATTTCTCACATTTAAGAAAATCTTCCTAAACCTTGAAATATTTTCTGAAATTCTTATAACATATTCATCTGTATTCTATTCACATACCATCATATTTGTAAAACTTATTGTTGTATAAAAGTGATTCTTTTATTAGATACTCATCCATTTGTCATTATAAAGTGTTTAAATCTAAATATATTTACATACAGCTATCACAGGGGCCAAGTACCACCAACATTTTTTTAACATAAACAATTATTTTTTATTTATTTCTATTATATAAAATATTTTGGAAAAAAAAAGTGGAACATAATTCTCTACACGCAGTGAATTATTAGATTCATTATACAGTATTTCAGTCAAAATTATTCATTCCTTGCTCCAAACGTAACACGAGGACGTACCAGCGTTCTAGTGACTGAATATAGAAGCCAGGTAGGGTCAGCTCTGACATGCCCTCTCAGAGAGGCCACACATAGTGTGAACTGTCTCTCAAGGTCAATCCCCCTATCATTCTGGTGCCAGCTTTACACTAGCGAATAGGGCCAGCCTGAGTGGGCTCCCTATACATTAAAAGTGGTCTATAGTTGTTGTTTTTTTGTTTATGTGTCTGTGTTTTAGACCCAAGAATTAAGATGACGTTTTAAAATGATTAATTAAAATGAATAATGTAAATTCCTTATCAAAAACTTCATTTTATTAATAAAAACTGCAAGAAAAAAAATACATTTTCTAATGCTTTGTCTGGTAAAAAATAATGTGGTTAACTATTAGTGAAAGAAAAAAGAACTTATTTTGTTTTTATTGTTTATTATTTGGTGGTGAAGGGTTATGGACAATTGTAGGCTGTAAGAATCCTAAACATTTAAGTAAAGGGACTAAAAAACACGAATATATAGATACACTGTTTTTTCATTTTAGCGATAAAAGAGGTTAAAATTAAAAGTCATCAAAATAGGTTTTTGTCTTTAAATGTTCACATTTCATATGGTTTTGGTTGAATTTTCAAGGAGTTTTATATTCACGATGTAAAGCGATAAACAACTGTTTCCACAATAAATGCATTTATGAGCAAAATAACAGCTATTTCTGATTTAATAAAATATATATCTGTAAATTGGGACAATTTGTTAGATTTAACATTTTTTGATACTGGTCATCCTAGGAAAAACATTCGAAGCACTTTGGATTGGTATTTCTTGGTATTTTCTCGATGTAAGGCCATGAGCCAATCATGTGATAAAGTGCCAAAAATAGACCTTCCACCCCCCCACTGCATATCCCCCTTTGGATTCTCCCCCTCAATCCGCCTTGGTGCCATAGTTAGCTAATGCACTAGTTTTGTGCTGAGTCAGACTGCCGAGGACGAGGAGATTGAGGTTTGAATCTCGGTCAGGTGAACTTAGGGTGGTTTTTCCTAATTGATTTTTCACTCTCTCTTCATACAAATATGGGTTCACTTCCTCTAAATTTAATCTTTCAAATTCCTAACCCATTAGCGTAATTAGTACTTAAGCATATAACCCGAACGGGTAGTAAGACGCGGTGCTATAATTTATTTGTTTTTTCACCCCCTTCCTCCACCCCTGATCCCTTGCAAGTGGGCTTATGAGGGTGTCTTACTGCCTAGCGGGGACAATCACTGCATTCTTCTGGTGGATATTTGATTGTATATGAGCATGTACTCTCATCATTGCACGCATGCTAACATCGTTATTTTAAAAGTAAATCTCATGTAAGTGATTCAAGTATTTTAATTTGTGGTGTATGTAACAGTAATATCGAGTGGTAAAAACTGAACACACTGAAGAAACATGTCTTCTCTAGTGGGTATGTTACAAATAAATTATTGGATGCAGCGGTCGCTGGCCGCGGCAAAAGACAGCACACTTTTTATAAATGAACCAGAGGGCAAATAAAGCCAAAATAGAAAAGACTCCCTTCATAAGCGATACTGTTTAAATGTGTTTGAAAACAAACATTCCTCTACAATAACTAGATCACACAGCTGTACGCCGGCATCTGAAAACGGGAGTTGTTCGTATATGCTTGGAACTATATGTCTGTCACTTTGCTACATAATGCTATTTTTAACAAATAATTGATGCTAAAAAAACAGTGTGTCTAGGAATATGGAATTCATTTTGAAAATGCATTTAAGTTTAAACATTTGGAATTGCATCACAGATTCTGTGGTCAAAATTTCAGTCCAAAAACACAATGAACAGTTGTAAAAAAAATAGGCAGATTAATATAATGCTTAAAATAATGTGGTACTCATGAACTCTCATTGAGACAAGAAGATGTGCCCAACTTTTCTATAAGTAATCAAAACCTGTACTTTTTTATTTTTGCTGTTTGTAGATTCGTTTAGTGATTTTTTTAAATTATGGAAACTTAAATGAATTTAATTTAATATGTTGACACATTATGAGAGATTTCATTACCATTACCAGTAAGCCCTCAAAAAATAAAGATCACTCTCTGCCGCTTATCTATAGTTAGTATATCTGGGGGGTTTTTTAATGCAGGCAAATCATATTTTTTTAAATCAAAACTTCTTGTCAAAAATAGGTTGCTATTCAGCTTTAATATTAATATTTTAGTTATTTAAAAACTTTATAAAATTATTTTAGAATATAAATAAATAATAGGGAATAAATTTAAAAATGCCACGATAAATTTATTCGGTCATTTCTTCAGATTATTAACTATTCTTGTTTACTCTTTACCCATAATGATACATTTTCATATTCATTTCTTTTTTATTTCCAGGTTGACTCCCTTGCTTATAGTAAGTTTTATTTTATTTTACTTCAGTCTTTTTACAGTCTTTTCACACATTTCTTAGTCTTTGCTTATTTTAATTTCTAGAAAATATTATTACCTTGTTTTGAAATGTTTTCATTTAGCAAAGGCATCTGATATTTAT
Source organism: Timema shepardi (assembly GCA_902151425.1). Classification (NCBI taxonomy): domain Eukaryota; kingdom Metazoa; phylum Arthropoda; class Insecta; order Phasmatodea; family Timematidae; genus Timema; species Timema shepardi. The sequence goes on along the minus strand of CABFVX010002640.1, from coordinate 80,166 downwards.
AAAATAGTTCTAAGTGAACAAGTTGCTAGCACTGAATAATCACTTAAACATTTGAATTAGTGATCCACTGATTGGATTCACATGATTGATAATTCCGCAACACTCGATTCAGAATGAGTGAAGCATTTGATAGCTTTCTCTCACTTCTGAACATCACTATGGCTGAAGGTCACTATTATCAACTATTGATAGTATAGTATCCAGGCCGGCTCGGTGCGGAGGACAGGGTAGGCAGTTGCCTAGGGCGGCAAAAATAACAAATTGTACTTTTTCTTCTTAATTCATTTACTAATCATTGGAATTTATAGCTTTAAAATTAGATTTTGAATGGTAAAGAGTTTAAATCTGTCTAATTTCTTACTGTAAGTTTGTATTTACAAAAAGTTTGTTGTTGAAAAATTAATATAAAGATAACTTAAAATCCTGTTGATTTCTTCTGATCCGTTTTTTTTAACTACTAACAAGAAAGGAAAGGTGTGAGGAGCTGGTGACACAAGCTATAAGACCTGCACAGGCAGTGTATGAGCTGTACGGTCGAATGACGTAGGCGAACAGTAGATACAAATAATTTATTGTTCTTGCTCTTTGATGTAATTTTTATTTCTGTGTGATTATTTGTTTTAGTAACAATACTTTTTCTTATATAAACACATTAAACAATTGGATGTTTTTTTATGTTTTGCTTAGGGCGGCAAAGGGTCACTTATAGTATTAGTAAGAAATTAAATTAACAACTATTTCTGAATAGGTTGACATTAGTGACTTTCAGCCACAACAAAGCTCCTTCAGTAGGGTAGAAGTTAACTTTGTGCCTGAATTAGGTGACTTAAAAAAGAAAAAAAGGAATACCTGATAACCAGGTGTGGTACAAGAGCAAACAAATAAAAAATAATATTTTATGTTTATTGTTTTGTTTTAACTCTTTCAACCTCACAATGTTTATGATATTTAGTTTTATAACATATAATAATAAATAAATAAGAATTGCTTGATGTTTTCAAACTCAATACAAAATATCTAAAAATGTTCCTTAGTGGGTTGAACAAGAGTTCACAATGTATTTAAGCTCCTCCATCTTCCTGCCCCCCCCTCCCCCTCCCCTCACACATTCCTCTCCCAAAATATTGTAGCTCTAGATATTTACTAACATAAGAGTTTAAAATATCAGTTTATTAACTTTTAATAGTCAGACATAACAAAAAGCATAATTTTATAAAAATATAAACAGCTATTGTTTCTGCTAGGTAAGATATCAATTTTTATTATTATTACTATTATTTTTTAAACAACATGGATGAAAAACAAATTAAGGTTAGAATTTTATCTTTTGAGACAAAATAAAACAAAAATTAATGAAAATTTAACTACCACAAGACATAGTATTATGGAGAGAAAAAAAAATTGGCATGAGAAAATTGGTTCTCCTAAGGTCATATGGCCATACTTGCAACCTGGTCACTATGACAAAATTACTACAAAGATACCAGCTTTCAATGCCTTGTATATTAAGGTAAGTACAACCTAGCAATAGAGACTTGGGGTCACAGATATAAATAGTATTGCTTGACTTGCTGGAGTCCTGTAACCTATTTCACAATTTGTATCATTATTAGCACTAATAAATTGTGTTGCACAATAACTATCTTCGTAAATTTCACAAATATTTGTTAGTATAATAATAATAGTTGTTTTATTTTATGGTTATGTTCTTTAAATGATTAACTTGTTTAGTGTGAATATGGTTGGACAGTTTCTTTTAAAAATGTTTAGCAAAGAAAACAAAATAAATATCTTAATTTGACTCAGATAATATTTATATTGAAAAAGACAATTCCTTTGCTTAGTTTTGTGGGTGGTTATTTCAAAACATACTCTAATAATGTTCAAATACACACTAATCCTCTAATCCAATATTCACACAGGTCCAATGTAGCATTTCTTTATTATAATGTGTTGGTCTTATGACTCCTGGATGAATATTAGTATGGTTGATAAGTTAAAAGTGTGTCTTATGATTGCCAAATAGCATTTATATGCCATATGAAATGTATGTATCCATCCCATTTTTATAGGGAAGTTTAAGTACCTGACAACTTTTATCTGAAAGTTAAAATGGTTGTTTCCATTGTGATGTGATGTTTTTCATGAGGTTTCACCTATCAGTATCTGTTTTTAGGTTAAAATCTTGGTTCGCTTGTTTAGTAGGAACAAGTTCAGACTCTAACTATAAATAAAATTAGAACATTTTATTCACATTTTTATAAAAACTGACAAGCTATTTGTAGAGTTATAGTTGTATAAAAACAAATGATTTAAATGTGAGTACAATAAATGAAATTTTGTAAACGTTGTACCAAACTATTGATCACATTTTGGCAGAGACAGAGATTTTACTTGCTTGCTGTGTAATATATTTTTAATTCCTAGTAAACAATGTTAATTCAAAATTTTTAAAAAACTGTTTATTTAAATTTGAAAACTTATTACTATCCATAAAAAAAATATTANGGGGGGGGGGGGGGGGGGGGCGAGTTAGAAGGATGTGACATACATTTTAGTCAGGAATTTTAGGAAATGATAGAGGAAAAGGTTGGGATTTCATTGGCCAAGTTGAGTGGACACCATGTATATAGCTTGAATAAAAACATTGACCCAACCACAGGCTGGAAACAGTAATAGATGCAAGTAAAATGATGAAATAGGCTACTGGTCACAAATTCCCTAAATGTTACAGGTGTGGTGCGGCTGGTTTCAATAGTCCGTTTTATTTTATGCTGAAAGTAAAACCTTAATCTTTTATTTTGTTTTAAGTTTTCATCCATTCTTGCCCAAAAAATTAATAAACTGAAAACATTATCTCATGGGAGTTAAGTTTTGAAAGATTAAGTTTTAACCTTTAGTTTAGCTCGCCTCAACACACTTATAATAGTGTATAGCTGTGCATAACATAAATTATTCACGACTTCATTGTTGATACAGTGTCTTGTATAATCACTCGTGGTTTCTGAGTTGGTGTCTTGTTGTCTGCGTTTAGTTCTGTGAAGAACTCATTATCCGGGGTGGTCACAGTATAGCCTGATTGCTGGAATATATCCTCTCTGAAATAAGTACAGTCATTTAAAAAATCATCTCGTAGTAAATACTAGATATAACCCTATCCCTTGTAGTATGAAGCTATGTCTACATATTGTGCTGGGTGTTACATGGATCCTTACTTTTGGAAAATTATCCTCTTTTCTTGTTGGTACCCTTTTCACTGTTGGTTTGTTGAACTTGATGTAATACTTTGTTTAGCTTTTAGTCCCCACACTTCCATTTTACTGTCATTCTATCCCCACCCACCCCTCCCCCACTCTCCTGCTTTTACTCGACACTTCTGTTGCAGAGTGTTTGCCTATCGTATAAATGTACTGTACTGTGGATTTTGTGTAATGCACTTAGATACTTTGATTTAAGACTACAGTTTGGCCAAATTGCCTTGGATCAACAGAAGATTTCCCTCATGCTTAATAACAACATCTACAGCATAGTTTCAGATAATACACTTTATTCCAGTGGTATTCAACCCGGGGTAGGTGTGTCCTCAGGGATACCTAAAGACATGTTATAGAGTATGTAAAATATATACGTATTATTTAATGATAAACACTTGATACTCAGGGCCATATTTAGGGTTAGCCACGAGAGACCGGGCTTAAGAAGATGCGATCTAGAAGTGCCAGTGATTTATTTTAGATGTTTATTATAAAATTTGTATAGCTTGTATTATACACAAAGTTTAAGTTACAATATATCTGGGGATACGTGAACAAAAAAGGTTAAATACCATTGCTTTATTTAACACACGTGATATTGAGAACTCGTTTCAATTGACACGCTTGTTTAGTTTATTTATCGACTACCCTGGCCAAACACTCGATATTCTTATTGTGGATTATGACTTAAAGACTGTTCTAGTTTATTGTAATAATAAGTTTTGAGTTTTAGATTTTAGCTTCAAATTAGATCCCATTAGATCCAAATCTGGAATTCTTAATCTCAAATATTTATCTTTAGAATCGAATACAACTTTAATTTAAATTCATATTCAGACTTTTTGAAGCTTCACACAAACTTTATATGGCTTTGAAACTTGAAGACTGTAGTTTTGTAGCCTATTTATGTTCAATATTCTGTATTCCCCTATTTCTTTGAGACAGTGAACTCATCAATTTAAGGGTTAGTTTTCAATAATTTGTTATAGTGTATGACCCAAATACTAGAAGACAATCTATTTTACCTACACATTTTAATCTTTTAATAATATTAGGAAAATGGTAGAGCACAAATATATATATTATTAAAAGATTAAAATGTGCAGGTAAAATAGATTGTCTTCTAGTATTTGGGACATACCATGCATTCTCTTGACATTTCACCATTGATATATATATATATATATATATATATATATATATTCAACAACATTAAAGTTTTGCCTGTTTTTATTAAAAAATGTTGTCCTGTACTTTTAGACATTAAACTTACACAGCCAAGTAAGTATTACACTCGCAGGAAGGGGTGCAAATTTTGGTGAACAGTCATGCATGTTATTGGAAGCCATCTATGTATAACAATACTTAAGAGTTTAACTTTAAAGTCAATATAACTTGAACAGGTAGTAAGACGCGGTGCTAAAAGCAAACTTGCAGTTGGAGGGGGGAATCTGACACCCTAGATCAGTCGGTAGCGTGTCTGCCTACAGAGCTAAACGTCCCGGGTTCGATTCCTGGCATGGCTAAAAAATGAAAATATGGGTTTACCCTTTCACATTGATAAATTAACGGCCGGAGACTGGATGTTGTGCCTGTTCTAGTCATAAGTTATATTATAAACCTTGAATAAAAATCTGACCCAAGCCACAGGCTGGAAACAATAATGGATGTAAAAAAAATCTGGTGGGGAGAGGTAAACCCAACAAGCTCTGGTTCTATCTGGTTTGAGGGCCTTGGAAGCCTGGCTAAAAGTAGAATTATCTAGAACAGTGTTTCTGAAACTATTCCTAGTAATGGACCACTTGATAAACATTTGATGCTTATGTGAACCACCTACCTGTTCTCTTAACCAAGTCAGAAATTCTATTAAAGTGCATTTAATCTACCTGGAAAGGTAGCAGTCTTACCTTATCTGATTACACTGTAAATAGTTGTTAGAGGGTTAGGGGTTTTTGCAATTAGATTTCTAACCCTAAATTTAAGAGTAGTTTACTGCAGGGCAAAAAGGGAAAACATCGATTTTCTCGAAATTCGCTTAACGATTTTGATTAAATTTTATATCTAGATACTGTTTATCCTTACAAACACGATGGCAATTCTTATTATCTCATGAAAAAGACTTTGAAGATACTTTACACAAGAGAAATATTCCTATTTTGGTTAACCATACTTATGATGGGTGGGGGGGGGAATTGTTTATTTTGTTAATAAGCCTTGTTAGAAAAGATTTTCATTAGTTATTATGATAAATTTAGTGTAAAAATGTTATATTTGGAAACATTTAAGTTACCTAGAATACATTTTAAAGCTAGTTTGTATGGTTAGAAAAATAATTACAAAGGCACACCCTACATTTACCCAAAGTATAAAGTTTCCTAGGTTTGTCTATGCCTAAATTCTGCTTCATGTACATCTATGAATAACGCAACACTACTTAATCTTCCCATAAATAAAATTAAATTTTGTAGAAATAATAAATATACCAATAATATTGTACAAATTTTGGCCTGCAAAACATGTTTGTCTTTTCTAAAAGGCCCTTCTATGAAAAGTGGACTATAGTAGGTAGCCAATCAACCCACCGAGTAATATTATCTTGTCTTATCATTCTTTTCATGGCACGATCATCTGTTGACAACATCCCCTGTTGAACTACATTGTGGCGGTTCCAAATCTTTATCATCTTCTCAAGTTCTTCAATTTCTGCCTTTTTCTTCACATAGTCCAGGATGTTTGGCAACTGACAAACAGAAAGTTCCAGGAGATATCTTGGTATTTTAAATACAAGACAAAGCTCCTTATTTCTCAAAAACTTCATCTTTAGTCTCATTTTCATAACTTGGTTGCAGGGAGGTTTTCTGATATATAAAGTAACCCTGGTTCACATCCTTATGTCTATTAAAAGAAGTGAAATTGGAAGAGAGTATTGAATGGAAATAAACATCAAGAAGACGATGGTAGTAAGAATATCCCAGAGAGAAAATTACTGAACATTGTTGTTAAATCATTCTGCTAGAAAATGTGAAACACATTTAGGAAGATTAATTGCAATAGACGTGCGACGAACATGGGATATAAAGTCAAAAATAATAATAGCCAAGGCTGCTTTGAGCAGAAAAAGAAAATGAGAATAATTGTTTGGAGTGTTACATATGGGATTAAAACATGTACCCTGAGGAAAAAATATAAATATTTGGAAAGCCTCATAATATGAGTCTGGAGAAGAATAGAAAGGATAAGAAGAATAATTGAAAATAGAACCGTTATGCGAATGATTCCACGAAGAAAGGTCAACAGGATGGGTTACATTATGAGAATGAATGGCTTATTGAGTATTGTCAGAGAAGGCAAAGTAGAAGGGGGACGGGAACTGGAAATACCACAAGTGATCTCAAACAAGGACAGATGATGAAGTTTCAGAATATAAAAAAACAAAATTATAGAATATTAGGAGAATGGTAGAGTACAAAAATAAAAGTAAAAGCACTAACACATATTTACACACTTCATTATTTTGATGCTATTATAGCATCTTCCTCAGGAAGTCTAATTACTACTACTACTACTACTACTACTACTAATTACTAGTACTTCCTGAGGAAGATGCTATAATAGCATCGAAATATTCTATAATTTTATTTATTAGTAAATGTTTCACTCCATGCACTTTCTTCATACATAGAATGTACAAAAATAATCTGCTGATAGGAGATGCTGGAGAACTAAATTTGGACAAGACAATGAACCGGTCTAAAGATAGAACATATAACTATAATAATATATTGGTTTTAGTTTATGGTTCATTTGCACCTCTTCCATAAACCACATGTTTTTACTTCTTTTATTTTTTTACCTTTTTTACATTCCCACCCCCACCCCCACCGCCCTTCCTCCAATCCCGGTGTAACACCAAGTAGACATTTAACCTGACCCCTCCTACCCTCTAAACTGTGAAATAACTATTCAAATCAAGAGTGACTGAGCTTTAATAAAACTCTGAATACATTTTTAATCCATGTAGACATTATAGAGCTTTGCCCTAACCCATCGCTACAGCATTGCATGGTTTATGGATGGTCCCAAAGTAGTTTCACATACATCCATTTCACCATTATGTTTTGTTCCATCAGTAAAAACCAATAATAATAATAATAATACAATTATGATTTTAATGTATGATAAGACAGTGTCTTATTATACATTTCCAAGCCATTAGGCACTAATTCATTTTATTATCATAATCATAATTTTAAGCAATTTTACAGCTCTTCAAAAAGTCCAAAGATTGTGAACAGAATATATAAGCAATTTGGCCTGTTAGCCTGTTAATTTAGGGTTTGATGGTTGGTCAAGTGTGCTGGCCTTGGTTAAATTAGATCCTTGGTAAGTTCAGAAAATAAATTTATGTTCAAATCAGCATATTAATCTTTAAATTAATCGTGTATAGCTATTAATTAACCTAAAAAGCTCCAAACTTCCATGACATATTTGGACTCGAATACCTGATAGGTCTGATGAAGGTGTCTCATGGCATTTACACTGCGCTGCGCTTGTAAGAGTTCTTGCTGTACACTGATCATATCTTGAGCAAGGCCATCTCTTTGAACCTCTTTGGATTTGAGCTGCCGTCCCAACACCTCAAGAGATTCCAACTGGTGCTGCAGCGCCTTCTTCTGACTGTTCACTTTAATGTTGCACTGACCTAATGCAATTCAGCGAAACATTATCATTGCTATTTATTATACTTGGAAGAAGTTGTATAAAAGATGGATGGTAAAAAGATAATAAAAATAAACACTGCACCTTTTAGAATTAAGAAAGAAACATAGCTCATGCTTTAAATTGCTGCCACAGGACAAATAGTAAATCGTTGACTTTTGAATAAAATCAGTCATTAGTGTCTAATCCCTTGATCAGGGTTTCATTATTTTGGAAGGTTAATATTTTAGTTTCTAATCAAAATGTAAAACTTTTCTAGAAAACTTGTGATAGTGATTTTCTTAATAATACTAGTAAGCCCTATACAAATTCAAATAACCATCATAGATAAATCCCATAAAAATAAATTATTGAAAATTACAGTTTATTTAAGCCATCATTTATTGATACTTCTTAGACAGCTTTAAAAGTTATATCATTGGGTATTATTAAACCAATGGATGTGTTTTGCAGCCATCCCTTTTAACAGATTGTACCAAGCTTAACTTTAAAATAAATTCAAATTGGGTTTTGTAACATTGTTTTTCATCTCCTATTGACTAAACACAAGCCCTTTTATTTTAAAGTAAACAAATTTCCTTATTCAAATGTTAAATCGAATCTTATCAAGTAAGTTATTTTGGAGATGAAATGTGGATGTTCATCCACTTTTATTGCAACCACATCTGTGCACGTGGAGACTCGTATTGATTATTTTTCTAGTGAGTTTCACAGAATTTCTTCCCAAACAAGAGGTAGTTAGCAGCTGCTATCTATAAGCTCAATTTTATTGATGAAGAGAGCTTAGACTGTCAAGATTAAGGATATGACAAAAAGAAAAGGAAGGTTGTATAAAGATATAATAAGGTTTGTTTTCTACCTAATTTGACAATTTTTAAGAGAGTGCCCTTCCTTAAGGTTTACTCGCGAACCGCCACTTCTAATAAGTGTAGATTTAATGAAGAAAGCTCACCTAGGTAAAGAGTAAAAATGTGGGGAGAGTCCAATGTACAGAGGTGACATCTTCTTTTCTTCTATCTTCCATAGTATAAATATTCAAACACACATTTTAACACAAATTGAGTAATATTTCAGATTTGGTAGAGGAAAGAAATATGTTACCTTTGTCCATCGGATACTTCCCACATTTTTCCTCTTTCCCATAGCGGGCTTTCTTCATTAAATTTATACTTATTAGTTTATTTTTCCATTGTTTTTATCAATTTCCATTATTATAAGATTACAAAAAAAGGAAATGTTTCAACACAATTTGTACGAAGTGTAACTAGCACATTTCATAGTTAATGTTTAACATTTATTTTTCATGTGTACACAGTAAAGTCTCACTACACCTGCTATTCCACGTAGTTGGAGCAGTTGGTTGTTTTTTTGGGAGAGTTTGGTCACACACTCAATGTTGGCAATCTCAATCTGCTCGATGTCAATCAAGGTTAAGCTCTCTCCCATTTCGGATCTATATGCCATCCGCTGGCGTATATTTTGGTACTGCTGGCGTAGGGAGCTGGTGCGAAGTCGCAACTTTTCCATGGCGCTGTTTGCTGCTTTCAACCAGTCGTCCATAAACCTGGATTCAAACCCAACTTTGTAACTAATACCATCCCCTCTCTTCACCCTTAATAACTCCTGACACACTCAACTGTTGCCGGCAATCATTTGCTACATCTTACATGATTTATGCAATAACAAAAAAGTTGTGGGCTGTATATAAATCCTTTTGTCCTCATTCTGTTTACTGTGTATTGGGATATTTAACCCCAAGGTAATTGAAATGAACCATTTGTTGCTGACACAATTATTTAAGTATAAAACTAAACTGGGTTAACAAGTTAATTCCACTAAGCCCGTTCTAAAAATATACACTAAAGAAATTTGCTCTAATTATTTAACATTTATCTTCTTTTGTTGGTAAGTAACGCTCCCCAAAATGTGTGTTGTTTGTGAATTTTAAGTAAAAATAATGATAGATAATAATAATGCTTGGCATATGTTGTTGATAGACCTTTGCATTTAGCATATTTACTATATCCAGGACAAAATATGGTATTTGCCCATTATTCCACCTATATAATATCTACTCCTTAATTAGTTTATAATGTACTTCCCAGTGCACCAAATAGCCGACATCGGTTCCATATTTACACTCAACCATAACCCATTGTTAAAAGTGGTTGGTATTACTCACTTAGTGAATGTGAAGAATGCCAGGCCTCCACCGTGGTTCGGATTCCACGTTAAACTGTAGGTCCTTCATTTCATCTCACAATCACCCTACCATTACACATTAGCGTAAGTGCGTATAGCTCGAACGGGTAGTAAGACGCGGTGCTAATAATAATAATAATAATTACTCACTTGATGAATTTTTCCGCCGTGATCTTGTCTTTGCTATGGTGAGTCTTGACCACACTGGCCTCAAAGTGGTCCACTGTATCATGTACCTCTTCCAAACTCTCTCGGTGGGATTCTATCTGTGCTTGTAGCACAGCCATGTTATTAGCATTTTGTCGTCGATACTGCGCCAAGACTGTGCGAGTGTCCTCTATCTCACGCAGAACCATACCCATCTTTTGGGAGATGCTTAACCTAGCAGCCAGAAAAAATAACTTTAAAAATAGGCGCCAGAAGATGAAGCTACAACTTTGGGTTATCAAACAGCAATAGCTCTATAGTCACTATAGCTCAGATAAGTATGTTGTAATAATCTACAAAATATATAACCAAATCAATTAAAATATGTAATAATGTGATATGTAACAATGAATAAACATCATTCATGATCATGAGCAGTGAATAAATCTTCAGTCAAAAGAAACATTGGGGCTGAGGTGGAGGTAGGAATGCAAGCTGTGTGTGGAGGTTTTGTCAAGTGGAATTCTCGGAAAATTTGCTTGGTTGACAGCTGATATGTTCTCTTGCTTCACTGTTGCCAGCTCTTTGAAAATATGTGAATGTCATACCACATTGAATTTTTAAAGTCAGTTTCCTAGAGTTGTGTTTTCAGTCTAAGGTTAAATTTTTGAGCTTGTTGTATTAGCGGGTATTAACACAGTTACACATAGAGACATGGTTGGTCTTGTTTGCTTTTCAAAAGACTCTTCTATGCGTCGTATTATTGTGAAAGACATCAAAACACATTTCATTTATTGATTTTGGGTTCTCTTTCTGTCAAACAGCCCCAATATATAGTGTTCTGTTTCTTCCATATTACTGCAGGTAAGTACCCTTCTTGCAATTTTAGTCATCATAATATACTGTCATTTTCTTTGTGACACAGAGAACGTCAATAACTTTAATCCTGGCAACTTCTTACACATGTGATCTCGCAGCATTTTACTCACCAAAACTATCAATGTAGACCTCCAAATATGGAAAAGCAATGGCAACATTCTATGGGTGAACTCAAACTACTTTAAAATAAATTTTAATGAACCAAGATAATTTAATCATACCCACAAATTAACTTAGCTAAATTGCACATTGTATATCAACTGCTCATTCTATTTTAAACACATGATTATGTAAACAAAATTATAGTAATTTGCGAATACAGTCAAACCGCGTTAGATCAAGGTTGTTCGAAATTCCGAATAATCTGAACAAATGTTTTAGAAAATGAGGGGAATGGAAATTGAAGCCAAACACGATGTATTTTATTGATAACAAACTTAAAGTTATAAGAAAAATGTAATAATCAATGATGATAAATGCTTAATATTTACATGCTGTAGCCAACACAATATGTTTTCCTGCAACAACAAAAATTACAGTACTGTAAAATAATATACTGTAGATGTAAAACTATTATTTTGTGACAAGTTTTGGTCCTGATTAGTTTGGATTAACACAGGTCTACTGTATTATGTATGAATGGGACACGTAACTTTGTCAACAAATTATATATGTCTGAATGATATGTAAATTACAAACTTATTTGTTTGACTCAACTTGTCTAATGTCCGAGTAAACATGAGTAACTGACACAAATAGTTCCTCACCTAGGCATGTGGTCCAATATGGAGCTGATCTTGTATATGGAACCTGATCGATTTGTTGAGCCTCTGGGGCTAGTCAAGGCTTCATCTGTACCACGGCGGGACCCCACAGAGCTACCGGAAGGCTGCAAGACAGACGTGGCTACAGCTTGAAGCCGACTGTGAGCCAAAGAGTTGATGGTGGCTTGCTCTATAAGCTGCTGGATTCCTGACAAAGCACAAGATAGTTTACTTAAATTGTAAAATTGTATATTTTATTTGTTATTATACTCTTGAAGATTACAATCAAGCTAAGACAGCACACTCAAACTATAAACAACCAGTACCAGCCTTAGAATGTACGCATATTTACGCGCAGGTAATGTTGGAGAAAGCGCACAGGGCAGGGTTGTATAGAGTTGTGGTTGAAGAAAAGTTTCCCGTCTGGCCTGCCCCTGCTTTTAACAGGTTGACTGATTGCTGTTTGTGTTTATTATACAACAAATTATCCTGCATAACTACTGTTTTCTTTTTCTTTCCAATATCGACACCATCCCTGTGTTGTCCTATCAAAACTGTGTCTTCTCTGCCCTGCGTTTCAATGTGTGTTTAGCTTTAACAATGTGTTATATACATTCATGCATGAAGACAAGCAAAATAACTCTCAAAAAGAGCTTAATCTATGGTGGTCCACTTAGTTTACATATTGAAACCTGTCAAAAGTGAGGTAAGATGATAAGAACTGCAGTTGTCTATGAAGTATTAAATCAATCAGAAATTGAATACAGCATGTTTTGTTTGTTTGAGGAAATACTTCTGTCAAGATTATAAGGATGTATCAAAACTGGTTTTTATATATATCTTAAGACTCTGCAAGAATGTGAATAAATTTTTAAATATTTATTTTTATGATAGTGACGAATCTTCCTGATAGATTTTAAATTAATTAATAAGCAAAAATATAGCAAAATTGCTAATTATTTTTTATTGAAAAAATTATAATGTCTAATTGAACATATAATACTAGGCTACTTATCCAAGTATTAAGTATTATAGGTAAATATGTTAATTTTGTTAGTAGGTGTACAGAATGTTTAGCTTAACGCTGTGAAAATATTTTAGGCACTTTTTATTCTAAAGCTTACAACAAAACAATTTATATCTATAAATAATTAAATCAATTTCTAGCATAGTTTTTCAATCTTTTAAAAACAAAGCTCATACTAGAAAATTACTATGTTGATTGAGATGGAACATAATCATGATAAAAAAATTGTTCATTTAAAGTTTCTAGGTAATTATTAATAAACTAGATATGTATATAAACAAAAGATTGATAACTGTGCTACTTAAATAAATATAATTAGACCTGCTCATACTGTTAAGAACCAAATATGGGTAGGGCTATGTTGTCTGATTGTATTTTGAGTGACAGCGGTGGGTGGGCGGAGGAGACTTGGCGAAGATAAGATGATTAGGAAAGGCAGGAAGGTTTCCTTCAACAAACTTTTCAAAACAAGCTAAGAGGCGTTTTGAAATGCTAACAGATGAGTATACACTTATTTTAGTTGAAGAAACAGTTTAAAAAATTTCAAACTTTTTTTTTTCTTGCGATCTTGGACATTGTTTTCTTTAATATTTCACTTTGAGTGTGATGTTTAGTTATATAAATATAATCATCTTATACAAATCGATGTTTATGTTAATTCTATTGTATAAAACCTTATCCATGACCAAGTATTTTATTTTATTGCACCAGGTCCTATTATATGCATGGGCAATACACCAATGTACTAGTTACACTAATATGCTAGGAATGCTAATGGTAATGGATATTGCTGAGGACTATTTAGTCTGGAAATGACATTAAATTGCTACTTGTCAAATGATATATTGCTCGAAGTAATCTCTAAATTTCGTCCTCAATCTGTGTTCTCCGTGTGACAACCTACACAGTCTTTTCAGCTTTCCCTTCCAAACCTATTTCCTTACTAACTTTACTTTGCCACAAATGAGCAACATAATAGTTTTAAATCAAGATACTTTCCACATTTTTCCACAATTTAATATACATATAAAAAGCTGATCGTCTTGAAATCCAGAATATTCTTTATAATTTGATTGATTCATAAGTCCCCTCCTTAATCTTAACTCAAACTCGTTTCATAATACATACAACATGAATGATGTGTTAGATCACTTAACCTAGCCTACACTTTTAATGATCTGGTGGAAAGATAACAAAATAATTGATTTCTAAACAATTTTATTTTTGATGGATTTATATTCGAGTAAAACAGTGTTGCCACACTACAAATGGTCTCTAAAGGAAACAGTAAAGGTTGCAAACAGCAAAAATAATATATTACCTTCAACATTTTTTTATGTTGGTGTTGATTATATAAACATATATTAATTAATACATATAAAATTAATTAATATATTAATATTATATATATACCGTAGTCATGATAAAATGCAGTAGGCCTAATATAGAGATATATTCATCTTATTGCATTAAGAGTGAAACTGTTTATAGATGATAAGACATGAGTTCAGACACTCACCAACAATAGTTATAGGGTCATTGCGTTTCAGGCACTCTTCTATCAATTGATTCTCCATCTGTAGCAGATTATTTGACATCTTCAAGTTGTTGACAGCTTTCCATAAGTCAACATCAGAGAGCTCTACAATACAATCGATATATGATAAAGCAAACATTACTAAATTGTTTAAGCAGCTAAAAAGTTGTAATATGTTTTTTATTGTTAAAACAAAATCCTTTTTTGTTGTTGTAATGACACATGACACAAGAAACAGCCCACTTAGTGTAGACATTTAAGCTGACCAATGAGAATTTACCAATCAAATTCAAACATTTGAGGTATATCACATTTATTTGTTATTGTTTACTGTAAGAGGTAGCCTGTTAAAAGGTTATTTTATTTTACTTAACAATCATTATTCTCAATTCCGATTTAGTTAAAAAAGGATAAGGAGATGGTAATTGAATCTAACACCTTTGACTGTGTGTGCCAATGCTCTATCACATAGCTACCCAATATTCAGGCTCACTCTTGACTTGTTATAAGGTGTTAGAGCAATGGTAACAACACTAATGGTCTTGGCTTTGATTCCAATGTCCAAGCTATCATTTCTCACTAAAGTGAATTTTATTCTAGTATCAGGACTGTACCTAACCGCATGATCAGTGGTCACAAAGGCTAAATATACAGCTCATCTAGTCTACTTTGTTGGTGGCACAGAGGTAGCGGTTTGTGTTTGCTAAATGGTTTGCCCCTCTTACTCTATGGTAATATGGGTACAGTTCCTCTAAAATCCTACCTTCCTCATCCCTACCTTTTTGTAAGGGACCTTTGCGTTTTCCGCGTTGGCAGATTGGATAAGTGGAGGGAAAAGAGCAAAACTTTTCTGGGTGCTGCTGCAATCTGTGGGAACTTTTGCGAATCATGGTTGGGGCCCCGGGTGAAGATTGTTTTGACTTTAATTTGTATTTTGAAAATGATCAATAGCCACACGATTTTTAAAGCTACCAATTTGGCTTCATTCAAGATCTCATCTCATTGTTCACAAACCTGCTGAGTGTCAACAATGAGGCTTTCGATGTTATCTCTCTCAACAACAAGTGTAACATTACGCACTGCAATCACGAGATTAGTCTGGTGGATCAATGTAAGTAACTTTGAGATTCTTACTTCACCCATTTGCTGTGCAATTGATCTTATTGCATCAATCCTTGCAGACCATCTAGTTTTTGACATCCCATGGAGTGAAACAGGAAGATGTTGCTGCAAGATTTCCCACCTTTGAGGGCTGCTACTGAATATATTGTACATATGTTGTATTATTCCAAAGTACCCGACTACCTCCTTACATTATTCAGCACAGTCAACAACAACAAGGTTTAATTTGTAGTTTCCACAGGTAAAGAAACTGCATCTAGGGTTATGCTAAAGGAGAATCGATTGTACACCATTATATTTAACCGCCATGTAAGCTTCATTATCATAGCCTTGGCCGATGTAATATTTAAAATCTAACCCCAAATCTTCTAGAATTGTTAGAACTCGAGCAGCATTCTATCTTCCAGTCTTTTTTGTGAAACTATCAAAACACTCAAACCTCTCCTTGATTGAAAATTTTGAGCTGTTATTCAAAATATTTATGTATTGAATGACTATAGTGGTTTGTCCCTATTAGAGGTATCTGATGTAGCATCAATAATTATTGAAAATATTTAGCATGTTGGGATCTCATTGGGAATACATTTTTGTACAATTAATGATCCACAAAATATGTTAATGAATTCATTCTTGATGTTTGTGGAGAGATAATGTATTTGAACATGCCTCTAATTCGTTTGTGTGTTTGCTAGATACTGTGGTCTGTGTAGAAGTGGATGATAAACGTCATCTTCTTTCGAAACTACCAGTGTATTTTTGTGTTTGTTACTTAAACCAAACTAAGAGTTAACATCAAAAGTGTTAATTTGAGCCCCCCTTCCCCCCCCCCCAAGAGTGTGAGGCCCGGGCCAAATGGCCCTGCTAGCCCTTCCTCTGTGAGGGCCTGGTAGGGTGTGTGATAATAACGGTGCCTATTACCTCCCCAACACCTTTTTTCCTGCTGACCCAGTGCCATGGTGGTAGTGACAGGGCCATCACCCCACCACCCTGTTTTTTTTAAATCCTGGCTGCCCATTATGTTAATGCAGATTACAGGACAAGCGATCTTACAAGATTCCAGCTGTCCTACTCAACTCCACCAACTAGCCAGAAGTACCAATGAGAGGAGTTTCGCCCCGCAACAGAGCTATCTGAGGACAACTGAAGATAATTGAATAAAAGTTTGAAAACAGGTACGTAGTAAGTAACAAGTGATAGTGAATAAAAACTTTCATTAGAAAGGTAGTAAAATGAAGAAAAAAAAGTACTTTATCTTATAAAATAATACATATATCAGTTAATGATATATTTGAGATATTATTTTCAATAATGACTATATTCTTGATTCATAACTATAACAAGCTGTGTGTGACTATTTTAATTGGTCCATCATCAATTGAAAATCTGAAAGTTACAAAACTTCATAAATCTACTTTATTATATTCACTCTTCAAGAAGTTTGCCCTTTATCTATCACTTTTGATAAATAATGTCAATTTTGATAGCAGTAAGATACAAAAGTAATCTTGCATAAATGTTGGTTACCATACAATTTTTTGATATTTTCTAAAAAGGTCACTAATGTATACTCTTAGTACACCAACTAGCAAGGATTGTATAATGAATGGTTTGCACACGACTTGACCTCAGAGGTCGGAGTTTAATCCTGTCCGGGCACATTAGAGGGTTTCCCCCCTTTATTTGTTACCAAGTTCCAGTGGTTCTTAATGGTAGTAGCTAAATACGTAAAATGTTATATGGCAAAGCTATAAAAGCTTGTAGGCTTGCCAATAAATAATGTAGCAATGGAGCTCACCCTCAAATTTCGCCTCCTGTTCTGGGGTTAGGGTGGAGTGTCGAGAAGCGAGGCTCAAACTGCGAATAGCCGAGTAATCTACCCCCACAGGTAAGGTCATAGCTGCTTGTTGCACAAAGTTGTAGTCAACTGGTAAAACAATAAATTATTATCACTCAAGTCTAGTTCTAGGATTTTTGTTGACATTTATAGGATAGTTGTCATCCTTGTTTTGTGTGTGAATGTTAGTATTGGTATTTGTGGTACCTAGTGTTTGTTTTAAATATAAACTTTGAGGTTGACCTGGTTTGATTCATAATGCTCCCCCCCACACAAAAAAAAATCATCATTGGCCAGGCCGGAATTTTCAAATTTAGTGATGAGTTGGTGGTCAAAGCCTGGCTGCTGTGCTTGTTCTAGGATTAAGGTGTGTATTGATATAATCAGTTGGTTTAGAAAGTACACTTTAATGACTACTAGTAATTTAAATAAACACAATTGAAAGTTAACTTGCTCTTAGCATATATTAGAAGGACTACCTATACAATTATACAAAAATCTACATAATTTTCTTTGCAAGCTATTTAATTGTATGTGTAACACTATGTTTAGTTTTATTTTAAACTTAGATTCTAAATTTTGTTTTAATTTTACAAAAATATTATGCTACAACTTAGACAAGCCTATATTATTTTAACATTTTGAATAACTCCAGGCATTTATTTACATGATAATTTGTGAAAATCTTGCATTAGATCTAAAGTTAAGTTTTAATGTTGTTTTACTAAACATTTTCTACAAATTTCAATAATCATGCAACTCAATATAGACATTATTGGGTTTCATACCAAAAAAATGACAAGAGTTAGTGTAGTAGTACCAAACAGGTGCACTAAAGGTGATTCTCTTTTTAATCAATTATTTTGTACCACTTTCCAGATTAATTCTGGATCATTTTCTTCAAAACTAGCCTTCCCTTTTCAGCTTTCATCCTTAGATTATCATTTGTAAGTTGTGGGTAGCCAGAGCAGTCAGCACACACATAACTGACAAAATAATATGTGCTGGTAACATAACCTTGAATTATTTTACAATTATTGCATGAGATGGTGGGAAAGAGAGGGGCGCTAAATGAAATAATACATATATTAACAACACTATTTTCAGTAAGTATATTATTTGTTAATCGAGACTTGTTTAGCTGTCTAAATCCTTTATTCAGTGTAATGATACAGTAAATCCAAGATAAAATAAAATTAAGATTTATAGATGTTAGAATATTATAAAGTAAGTGTCAGTTTAAATCATATTAATAAATAATTTCAAAATAAGATTTTGTACCAGTGCACTTACAGTTTATTATCAATAAAATATGTCTGTTAATTTACTGTTGGAATGTTTGTTTACTGTCTGTACAATGCTTTGTGATTGTCACCATGGTTACCAGATGATGCAACTTGTGTGTTTGTTTGTCAGGCAGCTAGCTGAAATGAATGGACTGTAAATAAAAATCATCCAGTTTTGTTGTAAAAACATTTGACAATGCAATTACCATTGAAATCCAAGTTGTTAGATATTGATTACAGAACTTCTACTAGTGTTGGACATGAATTTATTCACCCAATAAGTGAATTTTATGAGGTACTATATAATTCATTTTTATTAACAAATCAGTGAGTCCTGATTTGAGTCATTTAACATGTATACTTTATCAGAAATAAACACTTTTATAAATTACTTTACAGATTCCATTACTGTATTAAATATTTAGCTCAGCCCATAAGTAGAAAAAGAGTGAATTTGGATATTTTAATAATTTTCTGTTGTTATTAAGTCAGAGTTGAGTAACTAGGCTATATATTTTGTAAGTACTTGCCGATAGCATCTAGATGCCGACTGCGGGGGTACTTCGCATACTAAGCACCCCAAAAAATATATTCAGGGGGGCTCAGCCCCCCAATATTTCAGCCTTTTTAAACCCTTAGTTCTATCTTGGATAGCCTTATAGGGTTGTGCTGTTAAGAGTATTTTCTAGCTTAGCAAATGGTATGTGCTACCATCTCATAAGTAAGCAAGTGTGATTAAGTTGGTAGCACTCAACACTCATGAACCGACAGCCTGGCATTTGTCAACATGTTTCCATTATAGTTTGGTTAGTGGCAGTACTCATGTTGTATGTATTATTTTTGTACTGTGCATGTTTGATTTCTTTTATTAAATATATTTTTATTTTATTTTATTAAACATACATTGATACTAACAAATTGCACATTAATTTTGGCCATTTTTTTAAATACAGTGCTTGAAGATTTGTAAATGTTATACCACACCCACACCCCTTTTTATAGAGCACCCGCAATATTTTTACAAGTCGGCGCTTATGGCCCAGTAGAGTTCTTGGAAATTGTATTTTTTTTATGTTTTATGCTTTGAGAATATGATTATTATTATTAGCACTGCGTCTTACTACCCGTTCGGGTTATACGCACTTACGCTAATATATAATGGTAGAGTGATTGTGAGATGAAATGGAGGACCTACAGTTTAACATGGAATCCGAGCCACGATTGAGGCCTGGCATTCCCCACATTCACAAGCTGTGATTAATAAACGTCTTGTCAGAGGTGAAGGAAGGGTTTGGCAATCAGATAAATCTGTGCCGGGACCAAGGATTGAACCCCGGACTCCAGCACAGAAGTCCGACGTCTTACCCCTAGACCACTTTGAGAATAGTTGGTAAACATTATGAAAACGCCCTTTGATCAGTGGTGAGAGCTAGGCACAGGCTACAAAATAAATTAACCAACATGAAGGTGTGTTGGTTTACAACTCATATGAGTTAATTAAAGTGAGAGTATTTTGTTTTGTTCTAAATATTTAAAATTGAAATTACATTATTTTTTTCAAAACCACTTTTCAACTTTTCACTGTGATTTAACGACTTAACATCCTAGTAATATCATAAAATTACAAATATAAGGAAAGAAACTTAATTTCAATATATTAATCATATGAATATAATTGTTATGTTATACTAACCTATGCGTCAACTTTCAACAGTGGTTTAACTTTCTATAATTTTGTTTCGAATTGTAATTATAACCTTATGAATTTTATTATAACTTCTATCTTTTTTGACTATTTTATCTGCAATAAATAGATTAATTGCTATAAAATACTAATTTATTCAACCTTATATGTCATCTAATCTTTTGAAGTTTTTTTTTCTTCAAAATATCATGTCATTTCCTAATACAACTTAAGTTTATTTCCCTATATTTGTAATTTATTCTCTCCTTACTGTGATTAACTATTAATATTATTTAAAATATCATAAGAGTCATAAAAAATGTTGGCTGGCTTATAACCTGTTTCTTTTGCAGCAACAAATTATTTTAATTATATCTGTGCTATTTTTTTTGAAGGACCATACATCAATTTACTATATATGCATGATTAGTGTCGTATATTTGATGAAATGTATTTTGACTTGTGGTTTGTCTTCAGCGTGTCATACGACGGCCTCCTCCTCATCTTCAAAGTAGGGATATTAAAGTGTTTGAGGATAATTACAAAACCAGCACAGGACTAACTCACAACGTCAAGGAAAGAACCCAAGATATTTTGTATGGTGGCTTGCCAATGAACAACAAAACAACCATATACCTAAGAAACTTACAAGAAAAGGTTATAATAATTTCTTAGATTGAATAAAACAATTAGATTTAATAGGGAACTATATGTAAAACAATTTTCATTTATGGCAACAAATAGAAGTTCAATTTTTATGGACATTTATATTTTTTATACAATTTAACATTAATAATTTATCATAGAATTACTAAGACATATCACAATATAATTATTGTTAGGATAATCAACTATCATAGGTTAAAGTGGGAAGAACGTGCAGCATGAATGGAAGAATCTAGAATCGTGTTCAGGGTATTGACTGAAACCCAATGAGAAAAGCTCATTGGGAATACCTAGACTCGGATGGAAGAATAATATTAGAATGGACCGGAAATAATAGGGTGTAGTAAGGTGGACTGGATAGAACTAGCTCAAGATAGAGATAGGGTGTAATGATGTGGACTGGATAGAACTAGCTCAAGATAGAGATAGGGTGTAATTAAGTGGACTGGATAGAACTAACTCAAGATAGAGATAGGGTGTAATGATGTGGACTGGATAGTAACTAGCTCAAGATAGAGATAGGGTGTAATGATGTGGACTGGATAGAACTAGCTCAAGATAGAGATAGGGTGTAATGAGGTGGACTATAATCTAAGTGTTTTGGATGAAAAGAGTAGATTGGAAGAAATGTATTGGTGATTGGTATTAGCGTGGAATATATTTGAAAATACCACAGTACATGTAGACCCAATGCTTTAGCAAATAAATAATTCAGTTTATTATTTTGACTAATGTTAAAATACTTAGGTCAACTAATTTAAAATTGTTAACCATTACACATTTTCAACAAATTAGATTTTTACTTTGCAGCTTAGCCTTGCCTACCCTTTAAATCTAATACATTTAAATGACTAAACATTTTTCTTGAAGTTAGTGTAAAACTATTTTCCAGATCAACTGCTGTCTGTTCAAACCTCTTGACTTCCCCTTGTCTTCATACACGGATGAATACCCTCCTAAGCACGTCAGCCCTTCTTCGGGGAGAATCGGTCCAGGATTAGATGCTAACTGCCAGGTTAGTACTTGGATGGGTGGCCATTTATTACATGTAGTCTCTAATGATAGTTGCTTCAGTGACCACATATTTGATTGTTTAAGTTTACAAAACTAATTTTAAAAATTAGCTGTAAAATTTTTGCTTTTCAAAAAAAATTTTTTTTAATAAAATGTATTTCAAAAACTACTTTTATGTATTTAATTCAGGGTGTTTCTCTTAATTTAGGGACGGGGCTGATGGGCATGCTATGCTGACTTGTTAATGGAATAAACACACCCAGTTAATTTAAGTTAGTAAAATGATTTATATATCATTGAATTCATACAAATACAATTTAATTGCTTAAATTTTGTTTTTGAACTATGATCACAAACTATTATTAACCAATTTCTCAGTTCTTCTTGTACTTTGTGATATGCTGGCTTTTTTTGGTACAGTAAATTTTCCATCTTAATTCTTGTATAAAATGGATACTTATATAAATAAGAATTATGTCTATACTATTAATTATAGAGATGTACAAAGCTTCAACTTCACATTTAAAAAAAATCCAGCTTCAACAATTAAGAAGGTGTCAATAAAAATATTGACAACTTATATACTCCATTTGTTGTCACTTATTGCCATTCTGAGCTGTTAAATACATTAATCAATATGCATATGGAAAAATTCTGACTTAAATGAATTGTAAGGTGTGATAATAACTTGATTTATCAGATTAAAACAAAATATTTCACACAATTGTATAATAAAACTGTATTCAAGTGATTTTAATGCGTAGAGCTAAATAAATATCCATAATTTACTATTTTTTCAAGCATAAAACAACTAACAAAAAATTCAAATTTTGATTTAGCTTTGAGAATATTTCCCATTATATTTAATTCAAGTTGCTTTTATATTGAAAAAGTGGACTTCACACACACCTGATTAATTTATAGTTAGAACTACAATTCCTAAAAAGTAATTGCATTTTGGTTCAGTTTTTATACATGTCTAGTCTACTGTGAGAGTAGCGCTTTAGACCATGTGGCCACTAAAGCAGCTGCCAAGTGATTGTGTTGCCAACAAACTATTTCATCATTAACTTGGAAAGGGCTAGTAAAACGTAAGCACTGTATCAATATTAATTGCTTATTAACATAAAACAAAGATGTTTAACTATCTGAAATAACTAAAATGTTTTTTTCATTGAAACCTGCTATTTACAGAGCAGAGGACTAGGTCGAGATGAGCAGCCTGTAATTTTACCACAGGTTGGTAGCATCGTGCGGCTCATGGACCCTTACATAAGTACGACACATCTTGTGCACACTCCCTTCAGTGCCCAACAGTTGTCAGGAGTGGCCAAAAACGATGCAATCACTTTCTACAATGCAGAGGGATCTAGCATAAAGAAAGGTCCTGTTTATGATGAACGAGTCTTCACAACCAAGGCTACCAATAGAACTGTGCCAAACTTAGTTCCAAAAGTACCACACAAGTAAGGCAACACACTTTTACATATTTTGGTCATTGTTTAAAGATTATTTCAACGAAACAAAGACTACACTTATAGTAAACATCAACTCATTTGCTCCTTGTTTCCTTCAAATCATGTGAATACTAAAATCTGTCCCGACTGAGATTTGAACAATATTTTCTCATATTTCAAGCCCATTACATTGTTTAAATATAATCTGAACAATCAGA
The DNA here is from genome assembly GCA_902151425.1 of Timema shepardi. NCBI lineage: Eukaryota > Metazoa > Arthropoda > Insecta > Phasmatodea > Timematidae > Timema > Timema shepardi. Next base: position 56,356 of record CABFVX010002640.1, on the reverse strand, counting down.
TGATTTAATGAAACTCAGGATTCTATGTTAATATTATATGATGTATTTTAGGAATTGATATTTAATTAAGAGCTTGCAGCAAGCATTGATGTTTTTATCAAATTATGAATTAAATGTTATCTAAAATTATCAGTAATGCAAATAATAAAGAGCAATTATTGGGTATTCTACCCCAAATATTCTGAGTTGGTGGGTCGAAATGGTCTCTAAGCAACTCTGCAGGATTGAGCTAAGAATGCCAGTCTGTTCAACCCAAATCAAGTGAACTGGGAGTGGTTTTACATTCTCTCCAGCCAAATATTGATGTGACTCTTTAAGGTAGAATGGAAGTTTATGTGAGAACGAACAGGCCAGTGTTTTTGCAGTTTTTATTGAAACATATTTTTTGGCTAAAATAAATAAAATATTGCTCTAGTACAAACATAATTTAATTTTCTTCACACAGTGACCTCAAAATTTCTTGAATATCTGTCAAGGGTGTCCTGGAATTTAATGATAACTTTTTTATCTTGATTTAAAAAGTTTCTCATCTAATGCCGCTATGCTCATGATGGATATTCAGAAACTGTCGATATCAACATGTGAAGAAAATTAAACTTTATGTTTGTAATGAAACAATATTTTATTTATTTTAACCAAAAACGTTTTGCAATAAAAACTGCAAAAACACTTACCTTTTCTAGCATACCCACCTAAAGATTCATATTCTTTAAATTGATGACACTTTTACATGGGAATTGAACCTGGAACCTGTGGCTTACTACACTTATGTCTTACCACTGAGCTACCCAAGAGTTGCCCTGTCCTTGGGGTCATTCTTCACTCATATTTTAAGGCAAAGGAAATCATCAGTTACAAATGAACAATCAATTAATATTACACGCCATCAGTTAACGCAGCCATCTTCAACTCTGGAGGGCTTTATGTTGCCAATAATATAATGACAACTGTATGAATGTGTATAGTGATGGATTAGATAGCCAAGCTCTTAAAATTATGTATGGTTGAAGCCACATCTAACTACCTTAATTCAATTGCAATTGCACTTGCACTTAGTTCAGTGGCTGCATGTTCTAAGGAATTATTCTCACAATAGACAAGACTGCCGAAGGCGGGGGGATTAGGGTTTGATCCGGTTCAGATGTACTGGGGGTTCTTTTTCCTAAATGGGTTTTCACTCTCCATGCAAATGTGGGTACACTTTCTACAAATTTAACCTTCTTAATCCCTAAAACATTTATGTAATTCATAGGCATATAATCCTAGTAGGTAGTAAGACGCAGTGCTAATAAAATTGTGATTGTGATTGCAAGATCCTTAAGATTCACCATTCTATTCAGGTTAGTTTGTAAAAGTTGTAGGTCATCAGAATGGACAGTAAGAAATGTATCACTAAAATCCCACTAATTCATAAGAGTACCGACAATTCCAGTGTGCTTTACAAATCTATGCTTAATGTAAGTAAATATTTTAATCATTTCACTGATGTTAGATCCCATGTCAAATTCCACTTCAGTTGTGAAGGGAAACTCTATTGGGAACTTTGTTTTCAGGGGGATGAAGACGGAACATCAAGCGCAGTACCAGCTTCCTTTAGATGATTTCTACCACTGTCGATGGTATGCAGGTGTGGAAGGTTTCCCGGCAATCCCTCGAGCCTCATCGTGGGAGAATTTGTCTTCTCCGAACATATATTGTACAGAGTACTGTCACCTGGGGACAGGCTGGCCTGTCAGGGCCGTTGTTGATCCTGGAGCTACATAATTTTCATGTGTGTATTCAGTGCAAGATTTACGTATGTAGGATCCTCGGTACAGCATACAGCGTGGGGGGCCCCTATTAACCAATATTAATTACAACATAGTGTCTTATTTCACACAAATTTAATAATAACAAAGTAAAAGAGAAAAGGTTACACAAAAACTTTATGTAAATGCTTAATATATACAAATTTTCCTTGTTTTCATTTAAGAAAAAATGTTATTCAGAGTTTGTTTTCTTTTTTGTGGCGTTTTGTGGCAGCCTCTGTCTGTGGGGGCCCTGGGGCAATCCCCCCTCACCCCACCATACCCCATTAAATTCAGCACTGTGTTTATTAATTTATTTACTGTCTTTATTTTAATATTTGGCGAAGTTGAGGCTAAACTAAACAAGAATTTGTTTACTAAGTCATGAAGCACTAGATTCATCTATAAATAATCTTTTTTTCAACTAACTTTTTAAAAGCGGCCAGCCCAGCTCAGCCAATCATTATTGAGCGGGTGGCACATTTCACGCCCGTGATGCTGCAACTCTGAATGAACATGAATAAGATTCAGATTTGCGAAATGGTAAGCTTATAAGGGTGGAGTTTTTATTATGTGCATATAGTCAATGTTGATTTTTAGTAAATCAACATTAACTTCCGAGTGTCACAGTGTGGAAATTTGAAAAATTTAGTGTAGATTGAGGGAGTGATGTGTGTGCACTTCATTTGGTGTAGCCATTTCAGTTTTTCAAACTAATTTTGATGTGTATTCATAGTACTTAGAGCCTCTCTCCGCAACACCTAAATACAGAGTTAAAGGCGCTTATGATCTAAATATTGTTAGGGAACGAGTGAATGTGGTTTATATAGGGGAGGGGGTCTTGTGTCACTCATTCCCAATCTATGCCCATTTGTCTGAGTGTAGTGAGGCAGGAATGCATGAGTCATTAACCTTCAAATAAGCTAAAAATAAAACAAAAGAAACAACTTGATATAAAGTGCAGATAGGCCTCTTGAGTATCGATGTTAAACTAAAATCCCTAACACATTCAAAGCCAACAATTAAATTTTTTTTTTTATTATTTGAGAGAAATTAATACATTTTATAAACAATTTGGTCAAGTGATATATTTTTATGTTTAATTAGCAATGCAGCACATTTTACAAGAAAAAAAATATTACTTATTTCACTTTAAATAGTTTTTAAACAAAATTTGATTTATATAGATCTTTTTTAATATATTGATTAATCTGTTATTGTACAATTTGATTCAGTGGCGGTAGGATCAACTGGCATAATCTAACCTGACATTTGATTCAGGGGTGGTGGGATCAACTGGCATAATCAACCTGACATTTGATTCAGGGGTGGTGGGATCAACTGGCATGATCAACCTGACATTTGATTCAGTGGCGGTGGGATCAACTGGTATGATCAACCTGACATTTGCCGACACAGCTCAGTGAATCATTATCCGCCTTGGGAAATGATAATTCTAAGTTTTAATAATGTTTCTGTAACAATCTTTCATTTCATGTAAAATATTTGGTAAAGTGTGATATTTTTCTTTCAAGCGACTTCTAAAAGAGAGGAAGTATTGTGAATATTAGTTGTTAAATATAGTGATAAAAAGTGGATCTTAAAATATATTTTTTCAGATTTGCTTTTTTGTGGGGAAAGTCCTTTTTATTTTCACAATTATTGGTGTTTGTAAAGTGAGAAGAGTTACACACTTTAATCCCTCCTTTCCTCTTTGACATTTAAAAATACAATATAAATAGTTTACAATTACTCTCCATGATACAATCTCCAGTTATCCAATTTGAACAAAAATGTTCAATTAATTTCAACAGTTCAAAAATTAGTTGTTAGTAAACTAGCCTTAAACAAATTTTATTACAAAAAAAATCCATACATTGTTATTTTTCATGTCAAAAACTCCCCATATATTCATTTTAAACAAAACCATCAAAGCCATTTTTGAACATTCCGATTTTTCATAAAATTTAGTCTCAAGCAAACTACCCATAATTTAAGGGCTAGAATCAAATTTAAAAAGTGTCTAGGGGTATGACAAAAACATCTAACTTAAAGTTTGAACAGAGTCCTGTCTGTAGACACATGGACAAACAGGAAAGAATAAATGAATTACATTTAGTAATACTCACTTTTTGGGACGCATTAATATTTATAGATACTACTAATGTTATTGCCTATCACGGCAAACTTGTACATAACACGAATGAGAAAGGTGAATTTAAGGAACTTCACTCATATTTTTATTTGTAATGAAAATAAGATAATGTTGAAAATCATTTTATGTATTCTGCCAGGAATCTAACCAAGTACCGACTTCCTGTGTCACATCTAAGCGTCCCAGTCAAGTCAATCTTGTTGATCACATTAGAGGTTGTCAGTTTGATTTGTAATTTTTATGTTGATATTGTGCTATGATAATAATGTGTGCATTAAATCCTGAAGTATTATTATAACACTACTAATAGTTATAATAATGATAGTAAAATAAAATAACCAAAAATATGTAAGTACAAATGTCTCATGGAGAAGCAATTACATTTTATTAATATTATTTTTCTTTATATATGGTCTTCTGTATTTTAACGCTGCTTAAAGTCAGGTGACATGGTAGTCTAAGTGTAAGGTGTCGAACTTCTGTGCTGGAGGTTTGGGGTTCAATCCTTGGTCCTGACACAGATTTATCTGATTGCCAAACCCTTACTTCACCTCTGACAAGACATGTATTAATTACAGCTTGTGAATGTGGGGATTGCCAGGCCTCCACCGTTGTTCGGATCCCACGTTAAACTGTAGGTCCTCCATTTCATCTCACAATCACCCTACCATTACACATTAGCATATGTGTGTATAAACCGAACGAGTAGTAAGACGCGGTGCTAATAATAATAATAATGCTTAAAGTCTTAATATTGATTAATCCAATTCATAACTTATATTGTTATAGGTCAAGTTAAATGATCTTGTGACCTTAGCAACCTTTCTTGGAATCATTAGGGTTCTTGAGTGGTCAGTTACAACAGATTTACTTTCAATAGTTTACTAATGATAGTTTTTGTTCTACAAGTAGCTTGGTAATTTAAATTTATAATGAATTAATGCTGTGATCAAGTTCAACTCAACGTTCACAAAACTTAAAGAAAAAGTGTGTGTGTGATATAATGTAACATAACATAACATAACATAATAGCTCTAGCAAAATACAGCCAATTTATAAATATTTATTAAACACACTAAATGTTTTCAAAACTCAAAATTCAATTAAACTCAAAATTAATACAACAAATTGCAGATTGTATAACAGAAAGAAGAACACATTTCACACTTTACAAAAATTTTAAGTCGTCCGTCAAAACTGATCCTACGCACGTTAGCTTGCCAGATATTAGTGATAAAAGTTTTGCTCCATTTTTATTAACTATGTCAATTTTTGTTCTATTTTTATTAAACTTGTCTTATTCAAAGAACTAAATAAAACATTAAAAATTGAAAAGGGACAAAGAATATAATTACAGGAGAGCAGACATTTTAATTTGATAGAAATACCATAGCTTTAGATATACACGTTGTGATGTATCAATTAATGATAGATATATCAATATATTACAGAAAATTGCCATTCTATTTTCTGTATTATAGGTGAGACTATGCTGTGATTTATTGTGGGTGAAGTTTAAGGGACTGCAATTGTTGAGCTTATCTAGAAAGATGTCCAAGGATTATGTGGAGTGAAGCCAGATCATGAAAATGTCGTCGATGTAGCGAAGCCATGGGTGGGGTTTGATGAGCTGAGATTGTAAAAAGAATTCTTCTAATAATCCCATGTAAAGATTTGCATATGAAGGAGCCATGCGTGTACCCATAGCTGTGCTCTTTATCTGTAGGTAGTGTTTGTCTAGAAAACGAAAGTTGAATTGAAGGATCATCCTAGCCAGATCCACCAGAAAAGAAGTGGTAGGTTTGGACCCAGGAGGTCTGCGCTCTAAGAAATGCTCCATTGCTGATATTCCATGCACATGAGGGATGTTAGTGTAGAGTGCTGTGACATCAATAATGACCAGAACACAGTTTGGTGGAAGGTTTTTAATTTTGTGAATTTTGTTTAAGAAGTGTTTTGTATCCTGTAAGAATGAGGGAAGTTGTTTTACAAATGGTTGTAGGTGTGAATCGACCAGAGATGAAATTCTCAGTTGGATAGCCGCATCCAGATTCAGACGGAGGTCTAATTTCTTTGTGGATTTTAGGAAGGAAATACAGTTTGGGAGTTTGAGGTTTTTGTGGAAAGAGAAGTTGAATTGAGTTAGTGGTGAGATTTTGATGGGGACCTTTACGTTGCAGGAACTCTTTAATCCATGCGTTGTGATCTTCATTTGGGTCTTCTGTGAGTGGTTTGTAGATGGACTGTGTGCCTCTGTGATGTAGCCAATACGATTCAAGATGACTGGTGGAGCCCTTTGTCAGCTGGTAGGATGATATGTTGTATGAATTTGTCATATCTGCTAGGCCTACTTGATGATCAAGTTTCTAAAAATACAGAGAATTTAATTAATGGTCATTATATAACATGAGTATTAGATTCTTTGAAATATCCTCTCTCATGTTATTTCCAAGTAGGCAAATAACCTAGCAAATTATTTGTGCTAAAGAACAGGTTAAGTAACGGGACATGAAACAAAGTGTAATAATTTAGGAGTAAAAAACTTTGGACTATGTTCTAATTAATATAAATTCCACCATCTAATAATTTAATATAACTTACCCCGTTAGTTCTGTTTTGCTGTTCCTGTATCCCCTGGAACAGCTTTACAGCTGAGTCGAGCTCCTCAACATCTGTGTGTCACTTTCTTTTATCTGAAAATATATTTAAAAAAATATAATGTGTGTAAACATAAAAAAATAATTTAAATACAAAAAGCTGCATTATATCACAAGAGTTGCAATCGGGGAAAATGTACGCACTTCTCAAAGATTTTTGCTACAAGTTATAAAAAAATATATATATATATATTTGGGGTATTCTACATGAATTTTCTGAACAAACTTTTAATAAAAGCAATTGAATAAGAGACTAACTTAATCCAAGAAAAGGGACATACATTAAAGTTAATGTAAACATTAAAAATACTATGCTAGTCAAAGTGTAAATGTTTACAATAAACCTGTTCAAACTGTGTGTGTTGTTTTATATGTTCAATTGAGCAACCTAAGTTCTCAATTTTGACATATTGTGGTGAATTTAGCTTCTCATTCCCCACAACTGTGGCTACATTCGAAAATATGTTGCCAACCTGTGTGTTGGAGCATGTGTCTACTAATGAAGGTCTTGTAATGATTTAATTTTTTACACATGCTCTGGTGTATTAGCACGGTACTTACTCGAAGAGCTTGACAAGGAATTTTTCAGGTTATTTGGCTGCAAAAGGGGTGGTGTGCCACTCCGTACTGATGAAGACCCTGGTGAAGGCCCTGGTAAAGATTCTGCCTGTGGCTCAATCCACTCAAACTCAAAAGTAAATGAAGTGTCTTCGGACGAATCAGACTTTTTATAGATTCAATGTGGTGCAAAGCTCTTTGGCTCCACTGAACCCATGCAGTCTCCTATTTTGAAATTGGTGCCTTAGGCCTCTCTCTCTCTCTCTTTCTATATATATAGAATGTGGAGAATGCCAGGCCTCCACCGTGGTTCGGATTCCACGTTAAACTGTAGGTCCTCCATTTCATCTCACAATCACCCTACCATTACACATTAGCGTAAGTGTGTATAACCCGAACGGGTAGTAAGACGCGGTGCTAATAATAATAATAATTATTATTATTATTATATATATATATATATATATATTATAATGGGGCCCCACTACCATCCAATAGAGTGTATTTAAAATGAGGCATTTCATTAGAGTATACCAAAAAAAAAAAAATATAGTTTTATACTAAATTTACAAACACTTTACATCTTTGAATTAGACCTACCTCGAATGGGAGAGGGAAGGAAATCTCTTTATCAACAGGGTGTTCCTCCAACACGGCCTTTAAAAATAAGGAAACAGCACTTATGAATTAGTTATATAATTCACTCACATGCAATTAAAAAAATATTGCTTGAATAATAATAAACATTAAAATATTATTTAACAATTATTACTTGAATATCTTAAAAATTGGTGGTTTATCTCTTATATAGGAGAAACTTTATTCACTTTTTGAAGTATTTTTTTTATGGATGGAAGCAGGTTAAGGTATGTGTTCTATCCCTCTTTCCTGTATCTTCTTCCATAGAATCAATAGTTAGGCTTATAGACATTTTGACATTAAAACCTAAACAGGTGTGTGTACATGGACTAACGCAGTGGTCCTAACTAGAATGTTCGTATGAGTCATTAGCTTAGATTACTGAGCGACAAGTGGGCCGCAACCAAATCCAGCTATAGGCGTAGCTATGGCTTGGTTACCAAAACGTATGTGTATTTATTTTAATACTTGAAGGCCACATGGAATTTGACTAAGGGCCATTGGACTAAGGTGTCAGGTTGGTTTGACCATTTGTCCATTGAAGGTTGGGTGGCCATTGGACTAAGGTGTCAGGTTGGTTTGACCATTTGTCCATTGAAGGTTGGGTGGTCTTAATGTGTTTATACTTATGATTTTTCACTATACCTTCACACAAATGTGGGTATTCAACTTTCCTAAATTCTATAATTTTAATCTCCAAACCTTGAGTCATTAGTAAAACAATTTTTTTTTTTACATCTGATTGTTTACCCATATAATAGAATAGACACATTATTGCCAAAGAAATGTATGAATGTAGTGTATAGTATTTTTATATAATGTAAGTATAGAAAGTAAGCAACGCTGGTGTTGTATTGCAAGATTTAATCATGTATATTCAAATTTGTACGAATAAGTAATTTTCTCCAAATAAGTGGGGCTTAAAGCTACATAATTGGCTGAACACAAATCTAAAATATATTAACCAGTGCATGTAGTTCAATATTACAACATTCATTAATAAAATACAGATATACATCATTATTCTATGTCAACACAAAAACATTTATTTTGGCATCAACTATCAAATTTTTTGAAAAATCAATTATAGTTTTATATTCAACACAAATATGTGTAGCTATTCAGAAAAATATATTATGAGATAATGGACATATACCAAACGTCGAGACCATGCTTCTCCATACTTGGAACACCAATGGCACTGGCTGTGCCAATAATGGCCAGCACTTTTTTTTCGAGTTCCGTCAATGGGGGCTACTATTAATACTATTGAATTATGTTTATAATTTGATGAAATAATCTAATCTAAAATTTAAAAAAAGTGTTTACTTACATTTCTTCTTTATTTTGAGACACCAAGTTCGGGGTAGTAGATGAGTAATGAGTTAAATTGTATGAATTATAATGATTAATTATCCAAATCAACGTTAAATGCTCTTCCAAGTATTGTATTTTGAAACAACGCTACCAGAACCCCCAGAAGTTCGCAACATCCACAATAAACTAAACGTTTTTAACCAACAGTAGAAAAATAAATGGCACCAGGCAAAAATGTAGTTGCAAAATTTCTAATAGATGGCAATAGAGTAGATAATTAGTTTTAAAAAATAGCATATTCAACACTAGTCAAATATTAGTTTAAAAACAGTTCATGGAATGCACTAGGATCACAAGAATATTATTAAAGGCGTCTCTTTAAACAATATTAACCTAGTACAGAGCTATAGGATGCTGGTTTAAGGTACCATAGTTTCTATATTTGAATCTGTGGAGCTAGCACACATGGTGGGAATAATAGTTCTACATGTACACAACGACTCTACATAAGTGTGGTCCTGCCGTTATTTTGGGTATATGCCTTCAAACCTATATTGGACTCGAAATTAGCACTGTGCAACCGCCCGTTTAAGGTGGCACAGTTTCTATATTTGAATCTGCGGAATAAGCACACATGGTGGGGATCATGCCCTTCATAAGTGTGGAACCTGGGTCTGCCGTTATTATCGAATTATATGTATTTAAAGTTAGATATTACTCCTCTACAGTACCGCCATGTTTAAGGCACCACAGTTTCCATATTTGAATATGCGGAATGATCATAGATTATGGGAATTATAGTTATAAGTGTAAAAATAGACTCTGTATAGTCGTGGAACCTGGTTCTGCCGTTATTTTCAGATTGATTACCTTTAAACTATATTAACCGAATTCAGAGCTGTTGGGTGCTAGTTTAAGGTACCACAGTTTCTATATTTGAATCTGTGACAAATAACTAAACCTAACCTAAACTTGAAAAAAAATCTTCTAAGATTATATAAAAAAACACATATATAAACTAACAATAACAACTTTTAAATAAATTGTGAGAATTTAATAATTATTCCAAGCCAACTAATAATATTATATTTTAAAGTTAAAAGAAAAATAACGTTTTTTTTAACGTCTGCTACTAAAAGGAAGAGAGAAATGTAAGCAAGGCGCTATGAGCTTTGAATAATATATGTTGCCAACCTTAGCAAATAGTGAAGTCACTATGTGAGTGACTAGATCTTGTTGGAAACAGTCGGAATCGATACCACAACAAAATCGAGGTACGTAAAGAATCGCTCATACGGGATTTTTACTCGTGGCTTATCGGAAAATTTCGATACTAACACTTGAGCCGATGTACGTACACAATAACCCTGCTGGCGGTCTAGGGGTAAGATGTCGGACTTCTGTACTGTGTGTCCGGGTTTCAATCCTTGGTCCTGGCATAGACTTATCTGATTGCCAAACCCTTCCTTTACCTCTGGCAAGACGTGTATTAATCACAGCTTGTGAACAACAGTTCACATCGAGATGTATAAAAATTGTGCTTTTTGTTGGACGCCACTCCTAGAATCTAGGAGAAAATAATAATAATAAAAAACATTTACCTCGGCTAATTCAGACAGTGGCACGATGACTCAATAATCGAGACCACTGGGGAGTACTTAAAATAAAACATGAGCAATTTAAATCAAAATTGATTGTTGAAATAAAATGTAATTTAGACTACAATAAAAATAAATATTAAAAATAACAATTATTGGAACTTTTGTGGGTTTATTATTGTTTCCTTTTTTACCACATCCCAATCCTACCTATGTAATTCCGGGTAGTTATAATTCTAACTTGACAAAATAAAATAGTATTGTTGAGACAAAAAGAAGAAGAGAAAAAAATCAATAAAATTATTATTTAGACATAAAATGAAATGTTAATTAATTCTCTGAATTAGATAGTCTTTCTGAAAGTTCTTACATGAATTCTGATTTTTGAGAAAAAAAAAATCATATGACTTTAAAGTTGAAGAGTTGGCTTGACCTCACCAATAAATTAGTCCATGCTGAAACAACACCAACTTCAAAATTTTGTTTCGTTTTATTAATGTTAACTTGTCCACAACTCTTAAAAAAAATAAACAGTCCAGCTCTTGCACAACTACTTAGCTTTCCATTTGCTACTCGCACTTTATTTTACAACCATTAATTTACTTTAAAATAAATTAAATTAAGACCTCCACAGGTTTGGCTCCATGTTAGATCAACACCGAGGAAGAAGACCCTGTCTCCTCCAGAAAGTCTTCCAAAATCAAATTTAAAAATGTTCTATGTTTTACTTCCAAGTCCAAAGAGAAAAATAATATATTAGAACAAAATATGAAATGTTGGCTATGGACTAGGGATACAAAATCATATACAATGCAGGTTTGATATAAATATTGAACTGTATGCCAATGAATGTGAACAATGTTTTTTTAAAGAATTAAATGTTTATTACTATCTGTCAGAATTGAAAAGCGCGCTAGTTTGGAGTTATTTACATCTTGCCTTGTATTCTCCTGTTCTTCTTTTACAATCGCGAGACCCACCACTAACTTGTTTGACAGATCTGCGCATGCGTTGAAATTAATCATGGCCAACATTCAAAATAAATAAAAGAAGCGTCAACAAACTACTTAGAAGGATAATTAATATGTTTAGTAAAGGGTGCTGGGGTGCTAATTTGCCCCAAAACAAAACAAAAATATTTAAACCTCTCTACTACAAGCTGATAGCATCAGATTCACTAAGTAGATGGCGTGTCCGTTAGGTCGCAGCACTAGTCAAGCAAAAGCATCATCGAAATAGTTATAACTTTCACCACTAGGCTGCAGTACTGGTTTTTCCATAACCTTGTTGAACACACGTGTTTCGTTCGCTTCAAACTTCCGGTCATGCAAGACTCCCGTTACATGTTTTAGTTTAGGTAAGTACGCCATTTCAATACCAATATCATCCTAATGTTTAATATGTATCAGGGTTACGGTAAACTTTAATGTTTGGTTGTAATTGTAGATTAAAAAGTGTGCTGGTACCTCCTAAAAAATGGGTAACTTTGTCCCATGAAAAAAAAAGTGGGCCAAAGTAGCCTTTAAAGTAGTAAACTGAAACAAAAAATTACTAAATCCTTTAAAAAGTGGCATTAACGTCATTGTAACACGGTGGTAGATATTTTATGAGCTACCAACACTATATTTGTATTTCAGATCCTAAAATATGCCATCAACATACAAGAGGAAACCTGGGAGCAGGTAGTATCATGATTAAACGGAAGCTAAACATAATGATTGCTTAGAATCTATAAGATCAGGCGAAATGAGCCAACGACAGGCTGAGGCCCATTTTTAGATCTGCTGAAGCACCATAAAAAAATAAGTTAAACAATCGGCATACCTCCTCTCCTGGACCTCCTAATGTTTTTAGTGATGAAGAAGAACGCGCTTTTACAAGCCACGTCGATAAACTTAGTGAATTTGGTTTTCCAATAAATGAGCTTGATTTACGTTTCATTGCTAAAGCTTATATCAGTAGGCAAGGAAAAATAGTTAAACAGTTTCAAAATAATTTGCCAGGACGTGACTGGGCAAAGTCATTCTTAGCTAGACGTCCTCTACTAACAGAGAGGTTTGCTTCCAATATCAAAATGGTCCGGACCGCAGTGACTGAGGAGACAATAACTGAGTTTGTTAGTAATCTTGAAGAAGTTTTGATGGATGTACCACCCAACAATATATACAACTATGACGAAACAAATACGACAGATGATGCTGGACGGAAAAAAATCATTTGTCGCAAAGGCTGTAAGTATCTGTAGCGGGTGATGAACTCGATCAAATCCAGCACATACAGTTATGTTCTGTGCTAATGCTGCTGGAGAGGCACTACCACCTTATGTAATTTATAAGGCAGAACACTTATGGAACACATGGACTGAAGGTGGGCCTGAATGAGCCAGATATAATAGGACCCGGCATGGTTGGATTGACCTACCAACATTTGAAGAGTGGTTCACATCGCACCTTCTTCCAGAACTAAAGAAAAGAAAGGGGGAAAAGGTGGTAATCGGAGACAATCTGAGCTCCCACTTAAGCATTAATGTCCTAAGACTATGTGAGGAGAACAACATAAGTTTTGTTTGTTTGCCCCCTAATTAAAGCCACTTAACACAGCCCTTAGACGTGGCGTATTTTCGCCCATTGAAAATTAAATGGAAGCAAACAATGGAGCAATGGAAAGAAACTGATAGTGGTAAACATGTTGCGACTCTGCCAAAAGACTTGTTTCATAGACTTTTAAAGAAGACTTTGGATTCACTGGAAGAACACACTTCTTCAAACATAATATCTAGATTCAGAAAATCTGGGATTTATCCACTTAAGAAAGAGGATATATTAAAACGCCTTCCATCCAAAAACACAGCAGTTGACTTAGAACTTGTTGGAGAATTCTTTTTGTCTCACTTAGAAAAGAAAAGGTGTGACGTTGTGAAACCCCGAAGTAGTAGAAAAAAGAAACTAAATGTACCAGCTGGTTAGAGCATCACAGAACAAGATTTGATACAACCACAAGAAGAGGAAACCTTGAAAACAAAAACAAAACAAAACCAAAAAGGGCAGAAGAGGCAGAAAAAATACCAGGACCTACCATCATCTGATGAAGATTCTGATAATTATAGTATTGTTTCATCTGGGCACAGTGATTTGGTGTTCAGTTCATATGAGGAGATCTATAAGTGACAACCTACGAAGGCCCGTAAACCAACAGTTCCTGATTCAACACCGGGAACTTCTGGTATCAGAAACAATTTTAAAATTGACAACAAATCTGGAAACCCCCAACCTCTGAAGGACACTTTAGAAGAAGGAAACTTTGTAGTGGTTGCTTGGGAGGGAAAACAATTTCCTGGATTGGTTATGAGTGTAGTAGAAACTGGCGCTATCGTGGATTGCATTGAGCCTACCCAAAAGTATTGGAAGTGGCCAAAAGAAAAGGACATGCTTTTTTTACGAATGGTCTGACATCATACAAGTGATGAAGCCTCCAAAATTGTTGAAAAGAGGAATTTTTTCTATAAATATTGCCTAGTCAAGTATTAAAAGTTGTTTTTGAACTTGTAAGAGACTGAACTTATACATAGTAAGACTGATGTTGTTTTGTTTTCTTATCAATAACTTAAGATTCTCTTTTTCTCTAACCTTTGCAAAAAAAAAATACCAGTGTAAACGAAGACTTAATAAAGTGTATGTGTTTGTACTGATATGAGAGTACTTTTTTCATCCAAACCAGCGTGTTACATTGCTCCAGGCATGTCTAAATGTGTTTTAAGATAGGAATATATGAAGTGGGCCAAAGTTACCCTTACCTAAGTTCTACTTTAGCCTAAATTAAAAAACCATAAATCTGGCAAAATCTAACAGAAAACATTGATTATTATATGACAGTATTTTAAAGAAAAGTTTGAACTATCTAAAAACTACCATACAGACTCTATATTATTTGTTATTTTACAGCACAATATTAAGCAAAAATGGTTACGAAAGTGGGTCAAAGTAACCCACTTTTACGGTAAGTGTTCTTCCTTAAGTCAAAATTCCTTATTTCAATTATTTAAAACATCCACTATAGTAAAGAGATCACTGTATAAAACCAACCCAAATAACACTATTTCACACAGTACGTAAGTTCTGAATGATGCGCTATAGATCAAGAATATCAGAAATTACTACTGGTGAGGTTTGATATGGAATTTGACCTTGCAGGTATGGGTAGTAGGTACGAGAGTTATGGATATAGTGGGGGTGGATAGGAATGATTCTTTCTCTCTCTTAGTTATGAGACATTCTCCGCTACTATCCCAGACACAAACCTATACTACCTACCCTACATATCTTCAAAAGTTTCCACACCACTCATATTATCGTCATCATCATCCGAAATGTTTTTGCTGGAGATGTTGTCTGATGAATCGTCCTTCAAGTTGATAATAATAATCTAATACCTCATCAATTCTTTGCTCTGATTGCAAGTATTCTTCTTCAACTTTATTTGTTCGTGTGCAACGTGCTTAGCATTTCCCTTTTATTATAGAGCTAAATATTCCCTCCGTTTGGCTCATAACAGTGTTTACATTTAATGTAACGTTCTTTTTAGAAATAAATTCCTTTGCCGGTGCCAATATATTTTATATCGGGTTGAGATCGAGATAGTATGGGGTTAGATATCCAACAGAATACCCATACCTTGCTAGTAGTTACTCTATCCTGTATGTCTTAAATTGTGGTTTGTGCAATCAAATAGTGAATATAAATATTATAGTTTGACCATAGTATTACTTGAAGAAATACTGTGTTATTTCAACCAATTCATTATGACTATTTTTCGTGAAGATGTCGGTGGTGGGCCTAATTTAAAGTTGTGGAAGGGTGCGTTGTCAACAATTAATACGCTACCGGGTGGCAAGTTGGGAATCAATTTGTTTGCTATCCATTTTTCCATTTTTCATAGAATAAGAAAGTTTAAAAAAAATTACATTAAGCACCACACCTACACTCGGATGCTCACAGCCACCTGGTGTTGGAATAAAATATTATAAATTATTAATTGTGTACTATTGTATTGTGATCCCTAACGGCTATTATACAAAAAACGTTGAGAGATTGTCGCTATGGTAGACATGTTTGAAAATAATCATTAGATTGTTAAAATTACTTTTAAATAGTAGAATAGTATTTAAATAGTAGTTACATAAAATATCGAAAATTTTATCTTTCTATTTGGAAACACATACAATTTTTGCATAGAATGAGGGATCCCACAAACCAACGTGAAATAATCGTAGTGGTAGCAGTGACGAAAATTTCACGCTTGCTGCATCAACAAAATTTGCTCGTTTATTTACACCGAGGCGTTACTTTTTGTCGCAGCCTCTGTGGACTATTTACTTACTAAGAGTAATCACTATTTATTATAAACATTGAATACATGGGTAAAAATAACCTTAAAAAATCAGAACGTAGCTAAATATTTTCAAATAATGTTTACAAGTTATACAAATATTAAATTTTACTCATATGAATTGAATAAGTTTTCCTGCGAGAAATTGGGTTGACCTATCACACACTTTAATACCTTTAAAAAAATTATGTGTATAAACATCATGTTAAAATCCAGATGTCAATGAAGAGGGCATCGTGATTGAACACTTGTTCCTTTGTCCTTCCTCTAAACCAACTTGCTTTTCTTCAAATAGCACACATTATTTTTCAATTTTACTGAGTGTAGCAAAGAATACCAACAGTCCTTTGTTCCCGCCTCTTGCCGTCCTGTTGCTGAAGTTGTATTTGTAATGTTCGATTCATGTTTATCTTGGCGTTTGGCTTTTAAGTTAGTGGACTAGATTCTTTTCGTCTCGGTCGTTGGTTCTTACCTTGGTGGTTGCCACTTTACAATCTTGCGAAAACAAATAAATATCCCCACGGGAGTGTGTCACACTTCTACGTTACGAAAACATAACTAAATATGAGTCTGTCCGGTGGAAAGGCGACACGTTATTACGTGATGAAACTTAAATAATAATCAGCCTCACGTTGGGCGCCACTTTATCACGATACAAAAATAAATAAGAAGATTTGATTAAATATGAAGCCAGTGAAAATATAGATTATTTGTATTATGTTACGAAAATATAATCATGAAAATTAAATAAGAGGACAATGAAAATATAGATTACTAGGTTATATCTTGGAGTAATTGACATACACGCCCAGTCTCCACAACAAATAGGATGCGAGTACATTAGAATTACCTAAGCCAAGCCACTTCTTATGAATTTGCTTGGGTAAACCCAGTAGTTCCTTAAGCCACAAACTCAAAATCTTCTCTTCCACCAACCAGAGATTGTAAGAAAGCGGGGAAACTGTATAAATGGCTGGAGTCTAAATGCACCTACTGTTCAACCAGGAAATTAATATGACCTTGACATGTGCCAACAAAATAAAAATACTAAACTATTAAATAAGAAACTGAATAATATTATGTTAAAATTAATAATTATCAATAATAAAAGGGATGGGGGAGTAAAGCTCATTACACTATGTCTTGTTTTAGTACCAATTTAATCAGACTGTTTTTATAGCCCTAATCTCGATTAAATGTATGTTAAGGTGGGGTGGAAAAAATGCAGATTGAAGTAATTAACTTTGACAGTTTTTATAACAAAATACTGTTTTAGCTAATCCAAATTTATTATTTATTCAGTAGCTACGTTTATTTTAACTTTCTTCATTTCGTAATTTCCAGTCATTAAATATCTGTCATGAGCATAGCGAGATTTGACTAAACACTTTTGAATGATGAGTAAAGGTACCAGTAAAATTATTCTTAAGTCCTTGACAGATGTTTAAGAACGTTTTTTAACACCACGTCTTACTACCCGTTCGCTTATGCACTAATTACGCTAGTGATTTTAGGGATTAGGGAGACTACATAATAGGAAGTGTACCCGTATTTGCGTTGAGGGAGAATGGAGAACTATATTTTTTTAAACATTATCAGTACACTCGACAGAGATTCGAACCTTGATCTTCCTGCCATCGGCAGTTTAGTATACTGCGAGAGTAGCGCGTTAAACCATGCGGCCACCGAAGCGAGTTTTAAGAACTAATCATCAACTGCTGCCAACCTGTGGCCATGCTAGTTTAGTTAAATTATTCCATCTCCCTTTATCCTTAAGAACTATTGATTACATTAAGTAGGCCTATAAAATTAAACTAAAAGCATTTAATTTAAATTGATTAAATTTTTGTCTCCTCCATACAAACATTCCCGTAAATACAGGTAGGGCTGCAACAATTAGATGCTGGGCCACCCTTAGGGGTGTACGAACGGTGCGGTCGCACAGGGCCCCACTGTTCGGGGGGGCCCACCATTGCCGATGAGACAGAGGGGAAAAACTTGTTGGGGTTGGACATTTTTACTTTCGTGCTTGTATATTAGGCTCCCTGTTTAGGCGAATCATCAGCGAGTCATGTTCGCATTTTGTTTGTTTTACTTCACCTAACAAGTTTATTGTTCTATAGAGATGAGGTTTGGCTGCAAATAATATAAGCAGTGTGGACGCGTTGTGCTTGACAATAGTAACTGTACCTTACCCTGCCCAACCCGGAACAAGGGGGTTGTAGCTCACTAACTAGTTTGAACTAGAGGACAGACACCAGCAGTGATTAAATGGTGTCACCTTGGACCTCCTAGTGTGTATTGTGCGTATTTGTACGAACATAGAATAAAGCAATGTTAAAGTTCTGGGTCTATGATTGTACATTGTAAATTGTAATTTTTTTTAAAGTAAACTCTAAATGCGTAGCCTAACAATTCGTTAGTGTTAAAACTGCCACGCGTGAATGATCTCTTTATTGTATTTTGTGTTTTGTTGGACACTGCAGTGAGACTTTGAAGTTTTTGAATGAAATTTAGACCCCATTTCCAAATGTTTTTAGCATATAGGATTTTGTTGATGAATTTTGATGAAGTCATTGATTCCTTCGCCAAAGAGAAAGCCCATTTTTTAAAACAGGTAAATTGCCAGTTCCTTTGTAGTACTAAATAATTTTTTGTAAGATTGTTAATTTAAGTGGTTTTCCCCCTAATCTCTTTAGGTGTACTTAAAATTGTAGGGAACTTTAACCTTGATCTATCAAATATTGACAAAGTGTAAAAATAAAATAAACATAATTATGTTGTTTGATTTATGGATTTACATTTACCAGTGTCTATGTTGGATTTGTTTATCCATACAAATTTTGAACGCGCTAACCGATTTAATTCAAAATAAGCACGGTTGTTCTTTGTACCTTTATGTCGATCAATTCCATTGGAGAAAAGAATCTAAAACATGTTTGGGGAAAATCAACTCTTATTTGTATACAAACACGGCTTCTAAAATCAATTATTAAATGTATTTACCTTTAAAGGCATTTCCCAATACCATTTGATATCTAGTCTATATGCAAAAAACTGTCATAACACTAAATAAAAATAAAGTTTTTTAATTTTTATTTTTTACCCACTTCGATAGCCGCATGGTCTAGGGCATCACTCTCACAAGAGACTGGCTGTCGATGACTGGGAGAACAGGGTTCGATTCCTGTCGGGTGTACTGAAGGTGGTTTTATACTAAATGTTTTTCCACTCTACCCACGTGAGCACGGGTGCAATTCCTATAAATTAAACATACTTATCTATAATTATTAGCGTAGTTAGTACATAAGCGTATAGCCCAAATGGGTAGTAAGACGTGGTACTAAACATATTTTGGGGGAGGGGGTGTCAGATAACTGGGGGCCCCGCAAACAAAGTTTGACCAGGGTCCTTCATCTGCCTAGAGCGGGACTGATTAGATGATTAGAAACTAGAAAACTAACACTTTACTTGAAGAGTAAATATTTACTAGCTGTATAAAAGCAAACTACATAATATAATTTTTCACATTTTGAAGATAATGTCACTTAGGTGAGCTCCACCGGACGTCAGGCAAAACTCAGTACGTTGTCCATCACTTTCCTCAGCATAGAGCGAATAATTGTTTCCACATCATCCTCTAAAATGATTTGATATCTGTGTTGATATTCATTAAAAGCATACGTAAACAATATTGTATTTATTTTGGTCAAAAAAGGTTTTTTGTCTTATGGATCCTTAACTCGTGTCACCCTCACCTCTTCTTTCCCCCTCTCCCCCTGCCCACCACCTCTCACCACCCCCTCAAATATTGATCAATATTCTGGTATTATTTTAATTCCTCCTTTTCTATTTATTACAAATATATTAATTTCAAATACATTTTTGTTGTGTGACGAAACCATTTTTAAGCTGGTAGCCTTGGGTTTCGCCAAAACTCTCTTTATGATTTAAATGTTTTAATTAATTTATTTGCGTATAACCCGAACGGGTAGTAAGACGCAGTGCTAATAATAATAATAATAATAATAATAATAATAATAATAATAATAATAATAATACATTTATTTTCTAATATCCATGGACGTTATTACTTACTCCATGATACCTATAAGTTCTCTCTCTCTCTCTCTCTCTCTCTCTCTCTCTATATATATATATATATATATATATATATATATATATATATATATAAATTGGAAATACTCAGTTTAATCTACTTACCTCTAAATTTGTAAGAAATCAATTTTTTTTCGTCAAGAGGAAATTCAGTCTGCTTAAAGTCAAAGACTGGTGTAACCACCACTGCGTTCTAGTGGCAGGCTTTGGAAGTAGCCACGCTCAAGTAAGTTTCGTTCATTCACAGCGCGATATTCGAATTTTGACAATAGAGGTCAAAACTATTACTTTCAATAATTCACAATAGTTTCCTTAATGATTTTCTAAGCTACATAATTCTTTGAATGTTTTAAATTATTTCTACATTTTACAATCTAATTAAATTCGAAGTTATCTTTTAATATCATTAGTGATAGTTTTGGACTATTTGTTGATTCTGTTGCTTTCCATAGACAAAGTATTGTTATAGGATGATTTGGAACATTTTAAAATTTGAACAAGAGTCTTCTTCTTGTCATTGGAAAACTTTAAGGGCGAAATATGTGTTCGTCCTCACAAAAATATTAAGATTTGTTGACTTTCTACGGTAAAGTGAATTTGAAATGTATAACAAATGAGCTAGAAGATTAGTTCTCAACATGTGAGTATTTATCATTGAGTGAAAGTCAATATTTCGACTGTAAGGAAGAAACTAATATTCAACTACCATCTTAGAAGAAATCATCATGCAAATTACAGTATTCTTTTTTCTGGTGAGACCTAACTTTTTTTTAAATCTATCTCAATAATCCAACATCAAAAGCTATTACAAACTTTTAGGAGAATTATCTACTGAATTGATTTTATATTTTAAACTCTCTAGACAATCCATATTTTACTTAAAGAGCTTTACGCACCTAAAAATACTGTGCATTATTTCACACTATTTAAACTATATTAGTCTTTTGGCCCATATGTATTGAAAAACATTATAAATTGTGATTTTGAATTTAATTATATTTTATTATAAATAATGACCTATAATTGTATATTATTATTTTCTCAGTTGTAATCCTAGTCATGTATTTACTAGGACATCCATGGGTAGGATTGGGATGTGGACACATTGAAATAATAGTAGTAATAATAATAATAATAGCCCACAGAAAGTTTCAATAAAGGTTTGTTTTTTAAAATTGTAGTGTAATCTGTTACCATTCATTCAGTAATTAATTTTATTTTATTTAGCCATGTTATATTCCATGTATTTTGGTTTTAGACTCTTGTAAGTATTTTGAGCATACCCTTGTAGTAGGTAGGATAGTGTTATTATTGTTAATATTGGTTCACTCAGGAAGCGTTGCCTAGCACACCCAGTGGTCTTGAGTGTTAAGAGTCATCGTCTCTACCCAGGTTTTATGTTGTTTTTTAAATTATATTAAAATGTGAACAAACTAATTTTGCAGCACCATTTTGGAATTACTATTTTTCAAACTTTAAAAATTTTTCAATATCTAAATATTGATCCAAAGATAGATTAAAGGGTCATTCCATGTCAAATCAACCAGGCTCTCAAACCGACCATTTTTGATTTTTATGAAACTTGGTATATTTGTAGAATTCATCATTATAAACAAGTATAATTTTTTAAAGAATTTTTACTGCATCCATTTTTGAGTTATTAATTTTTGAAATTTTTAAAAAAACATGATTTTTGATCTGCTGAGCAAACCTTAACTGACCATAACTCTGGATCTAATTGTGCTAGAGTCCTGAATTATGGCTCATTTGAAAGATCTTTAATTGGGCTTTCATTTGATATGACACATGCAAATTTTATATTTTTTAAAATCTCAAGGTCATTCAAAGAAATTTTAAATTCTGAATATTAAAAAAAGTAGATTTTTTAAAATTCTTAAAAAAATATATGCTAAATATACATTATTTTTCTACATATCCTGAAAGTTTCATAATGGGATCTCAATGGGATTATTATAAAAACATAAATAGCATAAGTTGATGCAACTGTTAATGTGCTAATTACTTGCCAGTTTGACGATCCATGACTGGCAGGGTATTCATTTGGTTTGTGTAAAAATGCCACACATGTTCTTCCAAACAATGTTAATATTAAATAACCAAAATAAGCATCTAAATATGTTAAAATAATTGTGTTCTAGCCTAATTCAATCCCAAATTCAGTATTCATGTTTACACTTACAAAATCACTTTATTTTAGAATGTACTGATACTCTTTTTTTTCTTTTAAATTTTTCCACACTTGTCTGATAATGCTAGATTTACCTTTTTTGTCTCGGTCATGGTTACATTATATTATGTTTATCAAACCTTTTACAACAAATTCTGAAAGTTTCAAAATGGGATCTTATTGGGATCATATGAAAACCTAATTTTAAAACTACATGCACTGTGTAATTTTGTATTTTTCCAATTTGTTATAAAAATAATTTGAAGTACCTACTGAACCTACTTCAAAACTTCACATCTGTTTCACTGCAAAAAGTTTTCTGGTTGCATTTTCTGTCTCGGCCTTTGTCAATGTGTAAACTCTTCCTGTTGCTGTTAATGGATCCACTGTCGTGAGGATGCTGCTTCGGTGCACACGAAGAATGTCAGGTACTGTAGGGTATGTGAAATTTGAAGGAGCTGGACCATGGGGATGAAGGAAACTCACTTTGAATTCCTGCTTATCTTCAAATGAATCAAGAACACACGCCAGCCACCAGAAGTCACCATATAGGCATGTCACGAAACCAACGATTTCTGTGAAGTCTAGTTCATCATCACACCTTGTTGTTGTTTCTGCCTCCCTTGAAGATGCTGAGAAGGAGTACAGTTTAGTGAGTACTTTACTCTTACTTAAAGGGATAAAGCAGTGCAGTTTCAAGGTGCCTTCAATAGTCTGGGCAGATATCTTCCGGTCCTTCAAGATCATTTCTTCATTTTTATGCTTCTGGATTGTGCTGTATGCAAAGTGCATGGAACTGATGTTTACTTTAGCCCACTCATAAAGCTGCCGGGGTGTCATGATTTGCTCATTATAAACAAGGCGTAGACTTTCCCTTGCAGCCAGTCTCTTCACAGTGCCACCAATCCCATCACATGAACTTTTCCCATGGGAGGTTGCAAAGAAATGCCACTCTGCTTTGACCCCAAAGTCTTCCTCATGTAAACACAGGTTAAAGAAATTAAGTCGGTTCTTGTACTGTGCTCCACATCCATCGGAAAAGTAGTATATTTTCGATGGAGTTGGAGTAAAGTGCGACCTCATGAAATCCATGAGTACCCGTTGAAAACAATGAACAGCAATGGTGTCATGGATAGGACAATCAGAAATAACTACGAAACTGGTATGCTGCAACTCGCCGCTTAGGTCACTTCTTGAGTAGATGGAGAATGGATGAATTGTTGCTTGTGCATTATTCCAATGATATCCCTGCGCAGCATCTTGCAAGATAAAGGAGTAATTCTCAGCAAAATCACAAAGCACTATGAACTCACCCTCTTTTAGTACCTCCTTAAGATGACTAAGAAATAACGATTGCTGTTTTGCAATAAAACTGTGTCTCAGAAGTTTGGGAAGGGATTCAATAAAATCATTAATAAATTCCTCACGTGGTTTAGTGAAAAGTCTCTAAGCTGGTGTTCTTATCAATTATAACCCACTGCTTGAATGTCACATTCTCAAGACAGTTTACTTCAAAACAATATTCCAGCCTAGCTCGTAAAACATCTGCTCCTGGGCAGTTTGAACATTCACCAAAGTAGCATGATTCAGATGGATTATCACATATCAATGTTTGTAAAGCATCTTGGTATGTTTTTATCAGTTTTTCACCTTCTCTTAATTCTGGGAATTTACACTGTGCTACCTTCAACTTAGCATTTTGATGTATTGTACACACACAGACACTGTGTGTACCACTTGCTCCTGCCAGAACACAGTATTTTGGCCTAAGTTCACAAAACTTAGAAAATCCAATTTTAATATCTGAGTGTTTCTCCCTAAAATGTACAAACAGTTCTTTTAAATTACATAGGATAAGTTGTTTTTGGATATGCTCCCGTTTTCCACATACTTTAACCGAGACAAAGTCTTTCCTCCCTGGCATGATACGGCTCACTTCTTCACTCTTATAAAAAGATTGTACTTTTGCAGCAATTTCTGGCTTCAATGTTTTTCCAGGTTTTGAATCAGGGTATGACATAATTCCTTTCTCTTTCTGGAGTATTTTAGCTTTACGGGCTGTGTAATTAGCTACACCAAATTCATCTTGAATTTTCTGTACGGTCCAGCTATAAGGTAATGTAGTAAGGATTTGCATAATCACACTTTTATCTGTAGTTGTTCGAAACTTTTCTTTCATCTGGAGAAGTATTTCATCACCAGGGGAAGGAGTTTCCAAACTATCAGAAGTGTCACTGGTTTCCAGCACTTTGAATTTAAAAGCTTCACTTACTCTTTTAAGCTTTTCTGCTGGGTATATCTTTTCTAATAATCTGTGCTTTTTTATCGGTGACTCGTTTATAGCAATTAGGCTACGGTTCAAACAAGCCAGAGCATCCGCTTTTTCAGGAGAAGAAATATTAATTTCTTGGGGTGAATCATCATCTGTATCATCAGAGGGAGGCTCTGTAGATTGATCTTTATTCACAGAATTTGACAATAATTTGCGACAACTGTCACATATCTTATCACCAGACTTAATCTTTGAACTGAACTTGTGTAGCAGATTATTATTCACCAATCTCAAGTTCTTATTGTGATAATTATGTTTTGGTTTATTGAGTGGATTGCAACAAAACAAATTCACTTTTGTCTTTGATGTTGATCCATCCATATTTATAACTTCTCTTACAATGAATTAAAAAATATTCAGATTTAAACAAAGCATAAAAGTTGTATTGTTAAAAAAATCACTAAGACTTATACAAAATAAAATGTCCCAATCATAGAATATTCACATTCACTAATAGTCTAAAGACAAACACATACACCTTTATAGAAAGTAACTTTAATTCAATATAGAGAGAGAAATGCCTAAACACTGATTGCTCTCACCACAGCTGAACACTGACTAATTGGTTGTGTGAAGGTTGAGCAATGTGGTGATTTCTTCATAGTTCTCTGCCTGTTAGAACATGCATGCATTGTGTGCAGTTCAGGAAAATACCACTTCCCATGTAAAAATAAAGTAAAGCTATACTTGACTTTATTAATTATAATTTATTTACTTACGCAATTAATTAAAAACTTATTAAATAAATATTAATGTAAGTAATATTTTCATTGAATAATTATAATAAATATTATTTTAGATTAATAAATTAAAATGTGTAGGCCTATAGTTGATTGTAAAACATACTGCCAAGTGTTGACTGTATAAAATCAACATGTTATCAATGAAAAATTGTTTATTTATAATCCCATTATGATCCCAGTTTGAAACTTACAGAATTTGTTGAAAAAGGTCGGATAAACAAAATAATTTTTTTTCATATTAAAAAAAAACTACTTTTGGAAATTTTCAAAAAACAAAAAACAAATGATTGCTTGTAAAATGAGATTGCTTGAGACCCTATCATGTTAAATACAATTTTAAAGCCCAGTTAATGAGCTTTAAAATGAGACCTTAAACAGCTCTTTATCTTAAATAGGGTCTAAGTTACAGGCAATTCAAAATTATAATGCATGTCTTTTTTTACAAATTTTGAAATATTTTGGCAGCTGTATATAAAAAACCGTACCTGAAAAAAATCTGAAAAAAATTAGGAATCACTTTTTCCATAGATACTATCAGAATTTTGAGTTTGGTTGAAATCGGTGATGGTGAATTTGAATTTGAATTTTTTTTTGGTTGATTTGACATGGAATGACCCTAAAAGTAAATCCACAAGTGTCCTTATGGGTCCTTATATGTTTTTCAAGTTTTTTTAAGGATACAGTGATTAGTACAGGGTGTATTGGAAACAATGATACGATCCATGCTGAGGAAAGTGATGGACAATTGCTGAGGTTTGTCTGACGTCCGGTGGAGCTCCCCCCTTGCGTGTCTACATTTTTGGAGTTCAAGTAATCTTAAAAATACAGATGAGTTATATTTTATGACGCTCATAATTTATTACAAGACACACAGCACACAAATTCAATTGATATCCCTACACTAGAGTTACAATAAATACCTTACAAGAATGACATTCAAACACAGTTATTTGAACACTAAACTCATATTAACTTGCAACAGTGGACACGTGGACTAAATCTAAATGCCAAGTTCATCTAATCTGGTTTGTCAATAACGGAGAGTTTAGGGTTTTAATCCAACCAGGTATTCTGGAGGTTTTATTTTTCTAAATGGTTTGTCACTTACCCTTAATCCAAAATTGGTTTCACTATCCCCCTAGATTCTACCTTCATCATCCCTTCCCTATTAAGTGTGATTAAATACGTATAACTTGGACGCGGATATAACAAAGTTAAAATTATATCAACATTTCGATAAAAAATAAATGTGTCTGCAGATTTTTACCAAATTGAATATTAAAATACGTAGAGCCTACTTAGATTTGCTGAAAAAATTTCAATAGTATATAATTTGTATAATATGTATATATAAAATATATGGATATATACTATATACATTATATTATTAATATATATTTTATACCGTATATTAAAATATTGTATATTATTTATAGTATATTACTACACACGTTATATATTTGATGTATAACAGCTGTATTATAAAGTACGAAGTCTGTTACAGTATGTATAAAATATACAGTCCAATTCTCATGACAGAAAACTACTGAATCTACTTTAACGTGTTCATACGTCAAGTAATGTGTTCTGCAATGTACAGATATTATTAATACTCATTCAATAACACTATTAAAATAGTACGCGTATAGCCCGAATGGGTAGTAAGACGCGGTGCTAATAATAATATTAAAATAGTAAAATACTATTAATTATTTTGACCCAAAAAAACCTATATATATCTTGTAAAAGGCCCAGATTATGAGAACTGCTTCCACTCGACTTGTTTACAATCCTTCTCAACTTATCTCAGGGTATCTTTGAGAACAGCGTTGACTGGAAGATGTGTAGTTACTGTCCCAAAGTGTCTGAAAGGAGTGGGAGGAAGTCTGAGAGTGTTGTAGGGGTAGAGAAGGAGGGGAGAGTGTTGTATAGTCATGGTTGAGACGACTAAACCTGCCTGTCCTGTCTGTCTTCTTGCATCTCAGGGAAACTGTACCTTTTAGTTCGCGAGCAATTGAACTGGAGTAGTTGCTGTCCTGTGTCCGTCCCGTACCTTGTGTTTAACGAGTGTCTCGTGTTGAAACGTGTGTTACGACTGACTGTACACGGTACTTACTTGACATGTAATTAACACTCTCTTATACCTTTAATTTTAATAGCTTACAAACGTTACTATTATAATTATAGTGAAGAACTAATCAAATTCGAAAGAGGTATGTCGTACTTTTTTTTTCACATCCATTACTATTTTCAGTTTGTGTTCCGGGTCAGTTTTTTATTCAAGACATATATTTTCCACTAACTTAACATAATTTCATATGCCTTTTTATATAACGTAAGACTAGGAACGGCACAACATCCAGTCCCCATCCATTAATTCATTACTGAGAAAGGTTAAACCCACATTTCACCAATAATACATTTTTTAGCCATGCTGGGATTTGAACCCGTGACCCTCAGATCAGTAGACAGACACGCTACCAACTGAGCTAGGGTTTCGAAGTTATATCATTCTAATATTGTATCATGTTTTCGCCAAGCACTTGAATATTAATTACTCTTTTGATTGTAGATTCAACATACTTTTTTATGTAAGTGGTAGGGATAGCTAGGACAAACTGCACAAGCATTTGATTTAAGAGAGGCCCTGTAAATAACACGATAAGTAAGATTTCTTTAGAATGAGTTTAGTCTTAGAAGAACACAATTTTTCTTTGCGGTTAACATTGATAACATTTTACTATATTATTAGTGTTATTTTATGCGTATTTATGATATAAATCCTATGTTACAGATGAATAACATGTGATTGGACGTATGACTACTTGAAAATAGATATAGTAGCATTTCTAGGTGCAAGAGAAAGGTTTTCCTAAGAAAATTGGACAGTAGAAAAAACACCTCAGTACACCCGGCAGGGATTCGAACTACAACCACTTCATTCAATGGCCATCCAGTGCATTGCAAGTCTAACACATTGTTGAGATTTGTATCCGGTTTGGGTTTGGTTGTTATCATTATCATCACTATTGCCATAAGTTAAATAGGTATAATCTTGTTAAATTATCATTATTGTAATCATTTCGTGTACCGTGTCGTAATATCAGTTCTGGTTATCCACATTTAATCGCGCTAATAGGGTAGTGATGACTAAGGTATAGTTGATAGGAAATGCACCCACATTCACCTAGAGATAGCGAGCGAGAAACACAATTTTAGGCGGGAAATGTGATACACCCAGCCGGGACTCAAACCCCTATCTTCCTGAACCAGGGAGACCAGATAAGATGAGACTTAACGCTTGTATGCGTGCCCACCAATGCAGGTTCTTGTCATGGTGGTTACGTTATAATGGTCTATCATCATTGTTATTGTTGTAAATGTTTATAATGCAAGTGGGGGGTAAAACGTCTGTCCCAAAACTTTTACTAGTGAACTCCGAATTGTGATCCTTGCCTGGTTTCACCCCACGGGAAGACGAAATATTTATCGACACTGTTTGTATAGTGGTTCACAGTCCTGACTCTGAGCTAATAGGTCTTGGTGTCCAATTCCAATCAGGTGCACTCAAGGTATATTTTATTTAAGGTGTCATTTCCCAGACAAAGTTTTGTGCGCTTTTCTCTTGATTCGCCTCTTCTCATCCTGTAGTTTGATCAATCATTATAAGCTGCAGACTGAAATTTACAGGCATTAAGATGTAAATCACTAAATAACAAAATTACACCCGCAAAGATTCGAACCAATTTTTTTTTTCAGAAGTCGTTGACTGTTTTGGATTACGGTCGGGACTATGGACTCTTTATGGCCCACATTGTTGTAGTAGATGAAGTGACGGACTGTCAGCTGATTGCCACTTCAGGTGCTATTGGTCGCTAACCATATCGGTGGTTACGCTGACAGAGGCGTCATTCTCATCTTATCTGGTTTTCCGGCGATGGGTCAGAGTTATATTCTCGGCTGGTTCTACATAAAATGTGATAGTTCATCTCCCTCCACTCAAATCATCAACTGTTTACAGCCTGTGACTCTGTCAGTTTAGTAAATTGCCTCCATCTTCCTCTTTTCCTTCCACCGTTCTTCTCCTTTCACTTCCACATCTTGTTATCTAGTCCTCTCATCTCCTTCTTGCCCTCCCTTGTGGTATTTTTTCTAATTGCGCCATCTCTATCATTCTTCTTTTACATCTGGATTGTGATTGGTTAAGTTTAAGATATGGCAACAACCTAACTTTGCCAAGATTTATCAAAATAAAGACAATAAATAAATACATTTACTATTCCATACTTATTACATGCCCATACCATCTCATTCTTGCTTTCTCTACTATCTCATGTAATAACTTCATTCCTAATATTGTTTCTCCTCGTGACAGCTAACATGCTCCTCACAAACTTCATTCCCATCGCCTCCACTTTCCTAGTCTCGCTTGCATTCAATGTCCATCTTTCTGCTGCATATGTGACTATGTGGGGGTATTCCCTCAATAATTCTACCTCCCTCGTCCCTATTTAATTAGTGTTGTTAAATGTGTAGACTTGTGTCCCAGAAGGTAGTAAGACGTGAAGCCGAAAATGTGTTCTCTATTAGCGAAGAAGGTGGTTTACAAGAATTTTCACCGCACACCAAACACTCGTGCCAGGAATGTTAAAATATTACTAACAGAATATTGTATACCATTCTTAGAGCTTGTCATATTTATTTTCGTGTTTGTCCCCGATTAGGCTATCTAGAATTACACTAATACATTTAAAAACACAGGTTGAGTAGGGTGAATTATAAGGAAATAGCCAGTAGTCATCTGGAGATGGATGGAAAACCACTAGTTACTGTTATCTGGCCAATAGATAAAACCAGCACTAGGGGTCCAATGTGTAGTCTAATAAATCACTTCGGTGGCCGTATGGTATATTATGTCATTCTTACAAAAGACTACACTGCTGATGACAGGGAGATCGGAGTTCAAATCCTGGTTAGGTGTACTGAGGGTGGGTTTTTCCCAAAATGGGTTTCCACTCTCCTTTCATGCAAATGTAGGTACACTTCTTTAAAACCCAACCTTCCTCATCCCTAACACATTAGCGTAATTGGTGCATATGTGTATATAACCCGGATGGGTAGTAAGGCGTGGTGCTAAACAAACCCATCACGATTACTGCGCGTATGAAAGGTTATAATGCAACCTTGGTGGGAAGTTGTTCAGCGGGTACCAGCATGCAGTGCGCCGGGTGATGACAATTGCAATTTTGGTAGATTAACAGTTGGTGGTCCAACCATGCCGCCTCAAAACAACTTTCCCTCGTGTCAGAGTCAGGCCAGCATAGGTGCCCCCCCCCCCCCCCCCCCC
>CABFVX010002640.1:0-18377 GCA_902151425.1 Timema shepardi | reverse complement strand
AATTATCGGCTAAAAATGAGAGGTTTATGATTAAAGAAATTAATCATTTTCCTGGTGATTGGAGTGAAAACCATATTCATTGAATAACTACAGTCCATAAATTGTAGGTGACCTGGTGGTCAAGGGGTAAGGTGTCGGAATTCTGTGCTGAGGGCTGGGGCTTCAGTCCTCGGTCCCGGCACAGATTTATCTGATTGCCAAACCCTTCCTTCACCTTTGACAAGACTTGTATTAATCACAACCTGTGAATGTGTGGAATGCCTAGGCCTCCACCGTGGTTCGGATTCCACGTTAAACTGTAGGTCCTCCATTTGATCTCACAATCACCCTACCATTACACATTAGCGTAGCTAATAATAATAATAATAATAATAATAATAATAATAATAATAATACAGTCCATAACGGGGCATTTTAGAATATTTTTTTTTTGCAAAAATTGATAACATTTAAATATTTTATTATAGTTATTTTATGGGTATTAGGCCTAGTACTATTTATCACGAGTAACGGCTGTAGATCACATGACTTGACGTATGAATACGTGAAAGTAGTTAGCATTCTAGCTGTGTTCCTATGAAAATTGTGCCATATCTACAGTGCGCCGCGCCCGTCTAGATCAAGCTCTGGTTTTCCCGGCGGCATGGCTGGTCGTAGTCTTGACTATGGAACATCTTGTGTTGTGGACCATTCTCACGGTGGTACAAGTGCTTCACTTTTGAAAGGGGGGAGGAAAGAAGATAGAGGTAAAGTTTAACTCGAGTAAGTTGAGAGGGATTTTAAAAGGATCGGCTACTCGGCTCTATGTAGAGACGTGAGACTGAGACGAAAAATTTCCCATATTCTTTTTCCGGAAAATTTTCTAAATCGGAAAATTGGCGACTATTATTTCTGTAAAATAATTTCAACTAATTAAATGTAACTAATGTAATTGATAAATAGATATCCCAAAGTGTCAACGTTTATACTTAATGTTAATTTCTCCTAAGGACATTAAAACCAGAAACATCATCAAATGAGCTTCGGTGGCCGCACGGTCTAACGCGCTACTCTCGCAACAGACTAGACTGCCAATGACAGGGAGATTGGTCTTAGAAACCAGTCGGGTGCATTGAGGGAAGTTTTCCTAACGGGTTTTCTACTCTCATTCTACGCAAATTCAGGTACATTTCTTCTAAATTAAACCTTCCAACCCTAACAGATTAGCTTAATTATTACACAGGCGTATAACCCGAACTGTTAGTAAGATGCGGTTTTAACAAAAAGTAATAAAGAAACAAATGATTGCGAGCCTTTGTGTACACGTTATGTTCATAAATATTTTTTGTATCATCAATAAGTTAACTAAAATAATTTTAAGGTTGTCGCGACATTTGTCTCCCCCCTATCCTCCGTGCTTCTTATCTACCCCTCCCCAATACCCGTGCCTCCTTCTCCCCTTCTTATAACCCACTCGTCTCTTAACACACTATATTTTGAAGTATAATAGGCTTTAGATGTTACATCTACAATTTAACCCCTTCATCACAAGCCACCATTGCATAACATTTTCCATAAAATTTTCTGATTCAAAATTTCCCAGAAATATTTTATCTCTAGCTTCATGTATCGCCTTAGTAACACTTATATATTAAGCAAGGATTATTTTAGGATGCTATATACTGGATATGAACCGAGGACACTTAATATGAAGCAGGGATAGCTTAAAGAGGATTTAGACTTGAGAGGGGCATGGAGTAATTAATATGGAGCCGGGAATACTCTAGAACAGGGATCTCCAACCCGCGGCCCGCTCACTGTAACTTTTTTTTTTTTGCCGACCCACTAGTTCACGAAAAATATAAAATTATTTCAAGAAAAAAATGACAAATACAGTTAAATATTTTACATAATCAACTAATAAAAGAAATATTTTACATTATTTTATAAACGATTTTTGCTTTTTACATGCAGAAAAATATCGCGTTTTAATACAAATGTACTCCAAACCGGAAATAACTCCAGCAGACCAAACAAATTGCGCTATCCCCTGCTATGAAACAGCAGAAAACATACTTCAAGGGGAAATCCTAATCCCTAGTGTAAGTATAAGTGCATAAGAATGAGCTCTTACAAATATATTAATATCTGTACACTCCTAATTATATCGCTTCAGTCTTCCCTCGAGCCAACAAAATATAGAAACTTTGGTCCTTGGATATAAAAAGATTGAAGACCCCTGCTCTAGGAGGATATAAACTAGAGAGAAACATGTAGTAATTAAAATGAATTAGGGAACATTCTTGGAGGATTTAGGCTGGAGCAGGATATAAAGGAATTAATATGAAGCAGGGAATTCTCTAGGACAGACCAACCTTTTGGTACCTTAGAGCACATTCAAAACTAACGGTATTGCGACGGGCACCAATCACTTTTTCAAGTTAATTGTATAGTCGAACATAGTTCATAATGCAAATAACACACACATAAAAATGCATAGTACTAAAAGAATTGTTAGTTCAAAAATTTTAAAAAAATATTTTTTAAATTCGCATATAAAATAACGCAAATGGTATTCACGCAAAGTTAGTCCCAAACCAGTTTAAACAATTGAAACAATTTTTACCAAACCAAAAGTCATTGTCAATAAATAAAAAATATATACTGCTTTATTTACGGTTTTAACAACTCCAAAATAAATACACAAGAAAATAATTTAACCACCCACCACCATTTTGGTGCTTAGGTACATTTTAAAAATATATATTTATTCTGTGTTTATTCAGGCAACAGAGCTGGGTAGACCCATGTCAAGATATTTACAAAGGAAATAGGAAGTATCAGCATGGTATTAGTGAGTATAATGATAGTTCCGAGTAATAAAGTACACTTTGTACATGAGCTGGCAAAGAAAGAGGAATGAGAGGGAGACATTGGAAAGAAGAGGGACTTTCAATCACCAACTTCTTGAGAACAGCATAGCTGGAGATAAGCACAAACTTGATTTTTGTGGGAAAAGTGACAGATTAAAATTATTATTCAAGAACTTTTCTAGCTGTGGTCAAAAAGTGGCGGGTAGGCGCAAAAGGCTCGGTGGGCACAGGGTTGGGGACCCTTGCTTTAGGAGGATATAAACTAGAAAGGGATATAGAGGAATTAATATGACGCAGGCACTACTTTAGAAAATTATAAACTAGAAAAAATTTGAAGGCACCAGGGCGGAACGTCAACCCTGTTGCTATGTATATGGAATTACATTTTAGTTGAGACTCAAAAACAAGTAAAAGAAGAAGAGAAGGAATACCTGGTTGTCTCGGCAGCTGGTTGATCGTTACTAAAACATTGTCCTTTATTCTAGATGTATTTAGCTTTGTATTTCATTTGCATGTAAAATATAATGATTGTTACAAAGAGCGTAGAAAGCTAATTTTTCTAGGCGAGTACCGCTAGAAAATCGTACTATACCTTTATTAGTTGCCGTCATCATCATCATCATCATCATCAGCTCTCCACCCTGTGGTAGAGTCAGTTTAGTAAAATTCCTCCATCTTCCTCTATTCTTCCACCATTCTTCCTCCTTTAATTGGTTCCATTCTTTTCCTTTCCCTTGCACACTTTCTCTTATCTGCTCCTCTCATTTATTTATTGGCCTCCCTTCTGTTATTGTCCATTCATATTTCTTTTCTTTAATTATATTTGTAATACCCTACTTCTCCATTCTCATTACATGCCCATACCATCTCAGTCTTGCTTCCTCTACTATTTTATGTACTCCCTGTACCTCTATTCTTCAAGAGCACTTCTCTTCTTCATAGAAAACCTCTTAAACACCTAAAGAACACCTATTCCTGGTGTCCTCTTCTCATTAGATTCTATGTACTTCCATATTTCGTGTCAACAACGCTTCCACTCCTGTGGCTGTTCCTGTACTTCCTATTCCTTCTTTACCTCATTTTATCAAGTCATCAACAAACATTATGGATTTCATTCTTTCCTTTCCGAGTTTTCCTGCCACTTTATTCATGACCATTTCCATTACCATTACAAAAAATAGTGATGAAGAGGCACTTTCATACTTTACTCAATTTTTTATTTAGAACCACTCCATCCTCACACTCTCCATCGTAAAACAACTCCTGTTATCCTCATACATGTTTTTCACTTTCAATACAACTTCTCTTTCCACTTCATTCTCCTCCATCGCCTTCTAAACTTTAATTCTATCTACTCTATTACATGCCTTCTCCACATCTATAAATACCATTACCAAGTTTTTCCAAATTCATACCGTATTTCCATCAGCTGTCGTATGGCAAATATTAAGTATATTGTGGACCTCTGTTCTCTGAATCAGGGCTGTTCTCCCCGCGGTAACCACGTCAGGTGGAGATGAGAGAGAGGAGAGTGTTCAGTGCCAAAACCAACAATCTTAGAACACTGTCTGGCCAGTTGGCTCCCAGCTTGGTAGGCTGGGGATGATAAACATTACCCGTAGTCTCAGTTAGGAAATACTACCACCAAAAAGAAGGTCTAACTGAGGACCTATTATTGGTAGCCCCACTTCTTAGATATAGCTCACGATAAGCGGGTGGCTGAAACAAACTACAGTACCTTTATTAGTAAATGTTTGTATACATATATACAGTCATTATTATGGTTTTAGTGACATTGGTTGTGGTTAACATTCGGCTACAGTGAATCTAATTCATTGGTCCCAACTCACATACATTTCAATGTGTGTTAAAAATTGCGTTTATAATGAACCCTCAACTTCTGTTTTAGTGAATACAAAAATTGAAACTTTCTATAAGAACTGTCATTCTAACTTCATAATACTCATACTTTAAAAACATAGCTATTTGGTTGTTTGAACTTGAAGACAACGCTTTTATACCCGAGTTCTTGTTTTGGTAGTACAAAGCATGACTGAAAGTATGGAACGTGGAAAAGGAATGCAGTTGAAAAGAAGAAGGAAGGGTGAAAAAAAGGAAAGGAGGGCTAAGCATAGACAGACACGGCCCTCCATTGACCATTCTTAAGTTTTAATACCGTTGTCTGGCAAGTAAAGGAAGCCAATATTCTGAGCTTAATAAATACTACAGGCGTTACAGGACAGTGAATTGCAGTCTGTGGACATTTGCTAATTGTTTTCACTTATCTCTTTCTTCCAAGGCTTGTATAAAACTAAAAAAGATAAACCTTTCTACTCAGTTTAGATAAAATCTTTGATCAGTAACTTCAAGAAGTCAAAGCGTTTAGCGTTTTCTTTGAAAAACAAGGAAAACCTTACAATGACATTGAGCATGGAATTTATCAAGTGGACGTGTGTTGAAAGTATGGTTTAAGTGAATCAACAGTGAGAAACATAGTTAAAATTAAGTACATTTTGAGTGCCTTGGATACGAATAAGCCTCAAACAAATAAATTATGGCCACCGGCCAGCTGATCAAGATGACTTTGACAAAGCTTTGTTGAAATGGTTACTGTTCAAGAGTCGCTCTCAATTAACCGGTACTGAAGAGCAAAGTTGAACTGCTGGACAGCAATCAAGAGTTCATCCATTCAGAAGGAAGGTTGAACAGATTGAAAAAGAGACACTGTATTACTGTTGGTAAGATAAGCAAAGTCAGTGAATCGACAAACAACGTCGGAATGGCTGAGTTTGGCGTGGCCTAAGGTTTGTGCTGACTACTCTCTTGAATACATTTTTAACGGCAATAAGACTGGACTATTATATTAATTGACATCGGACAGAACACTCAAATTTAAAATGGAAACATATGTTAGTGGTGAGCTCTCAAAAAACTGATTAACACTGTGGAGATTGGCCAACATGCTGGGGTCAGAGAAGAGGAAACTGCTTCTGATTCGGACGTTTAAGAACCCAAGGTGCTTAAAAACGTCAAGAAACTACCGGTGAACTGCCAGTTCAATACGACAAGAAGATCCCCCAAAGGTGTGATTGCTAGCTGAGAGTGAAAGAAAGATTATGAATTTTGCAGACAACTTCCCAACCCATCCTCATGTTGCGAACCTCAGTCACATCAAGTGGGCGTTCCCGCCTGCCAACACCACGTCAGTCCTCCAGCTCATGGACCAAGGAGTGATCCGAAGCTGTAAGACCCATTACACGAAGGAAGTGATTCAATATATAATCCAGGCATTGGAATCAAAACAGAATATACCAATCAACGTTCTGAACGCCGTACATTTTTCTGACAAGTTATGGAGGAGTGGGACAATGGCCACAACATAGAACTTCTTCTGGCACACTGGTTTAGCTATTGGATGTGTGGCGTTCAAGGAAGAAGACGATGTGTCTCTCAAATAACCTCTTCAATACCTCATTGCCAGTTTTTGTGAAATTGAAGACCTTACCTATGCAGAATGTGAAGTTATGACAAATGAAATCCAATTGGATGATGCCATAGTTGATGTTGAAAAATACGGTTTCAGAACGCAATAAAAAGTATGAAAATGACGAGGACTAGAATAAGAACGTGTCCTGACAGTGAAGGAGCCGCATGATTTTTTTAATACATGAATAGTGTAGAATTAAGTGTGGGAAAAGCACAAACTCTAGAGAAGGCTATGTAAAGTCCAAAATATCTGAGTCCGTAAAGGTTTATTATAGGATTTTTTGTATATATATATACATACCTCCTAATGGGGGTCCGGACTCCTACAACCACCACATTTTCTACACACTTGATGATTACTATTGCGCTTGTGTACCTTCAACTAGGCCTATATCTACATGTATAAATATATATATATATATATATAATAACCGCATATTATATATATATATATAATAACCGCATATTACCTGTTCAGGTTGTACGTATATATGATACTTACTCTAATGGGGTAGGGATGAAGAAAGAAGCATTTTAATGATAATCTCGCTGCATTTGCGCGGAAGGAGAGTAGGGAACTATTTAGGGAAAACCACCCTCAGTAGACCCGATTTCCCCTTTATCAGTAGGCCAGTCTAACACGATAGTGACGCCTTAGACTATTCGGCCATCGAAGCGGGTAATTTAAATTAAAGCTAGTCATTGGAACAATCTGAATGAAAGATAGATATGTCTTAGGACAGGTGGTAGGTGTTTCAAAAATATGTTAACACTAGCTGTTGCCCGTGACTTCGTTCGCCTTTTCACTATTTTTTTTAAATGAATCGCGTGCCACCTATTGTAAAATCCTGAAACTGAGGGTAAAATTACTTAGGTTGTTATTCACAGGGGGTTATGACTATTTATTCATAAAGGAAACCTTTGTTTAAAATTTCAGCTTTCTAGGTCCAAGGCTTCGGGATGGGCGTTGATGAGTCAGTCAGTGAGTCAGGACTTTTCTTTATATACATATATAGATAGATGACAGCTATAATTAGCGGAAGCGAGAGGGGGAGATTGTTTACTTTGTTTCAACTTAAATCAGATACCATAAAATATTGCATTGTCTTATGTTAAGCTAGTTTGTAAGTTTTGTGCCTATGTAGGCCTGATTTGTATATTTGGAAATAACATGTTTTATTCCGCTTTAATTTTTTTAATATCTTGAGAAATTGGTATTTTATTATTTACGCATTCATTGAAACACGAGATTACTTTTAGCACCACGTTTTACTATCTGTTTGGAATGTACGCATATGCACTAATTACATTTATGTGTTAGGGATTAGGGAGCCTGAATTTAGAGGAAGTAGAGGGGGAAAACATTTAGGACAAAAAACACCCTATGTGCATTCAACCAGGATTCGAAACCTGATCTATCTGCCCCCAATAATCAAATTTATTAGGAGAGTAATTCCTTAGATTAGACGTGTCAAACTGGTTTAATCATAAGGGCCACATCGAACATTCAAATTACTGAAGAGACCATCTTTCAAAGAAAAATTCTGTATTGTAATTATAGTTCCATCTCAGTAGTTTATGATTACAAAAATAATACAGTAGGCCTCTTAGATAAAACAAGAAGACATGCCCTGTATTTCTTAAACAAAATTTGAAACATTTTATTTTCAACAATGGTGTTAGTGTCAGGCCAAAGTAATTTTTACAATGGTTGACATGTCTGTCTGTAAGGCGAGATATTTCGAGTATTTGGTCTCATTTCATGCGGGAAAACAACTTTTAACAAACGTATGGGTTGACAACCTAACATTGCACGTATCTAATGTGAAAATTCAACAATTAAAAAAAATCGTTGAAGAAATACAGTATATACTTGGTACACTTACCTTACATACCAGATTTATCCAAATTATGCTAAATTTCCCAAAATGTTATATTTCTTCGATGTTTATAAAAATTAAAATTTGATTGATGATTCATAATAAGACCCGCCGGCCACACAAAGCTATGAATAGATGCAGATACGACCCCCGTGTCTGTACTTTGACGTGCATGCCTAACACAAATCAACCACCGAAGGGAAACTTTCTCAAATAATAAATAGCGGCATTACTTCCTTTATTTAATTCTGCTTCAAGTTATCGTAATGCAGATAGTGGATCTTTTCCTTGTGAGCTTCTATCTTCACGGTAAACAAATTGTTAATATGAGTTGAGAACAAGTAATGGCCCTTGTTGAAGTGAGTTGGAAACGAATAATAACAATGAGTTGAGAACAAGAAATACCAGTATTTGGAAAACCATCAACCCATCGCATCAAGCTGGAATTTGAACTCCGATATACTCATCATTAGAGTGACGCATTAGACCACTGGTATTCAACCTTTTTAGTTCGCGTACCAACATACTCGTATATAATTTCTCTTCAATTCTGTAATACCCTCCAAAGTTGTTGGTGCGTAGTACAAGATATTCTACAATCTAGTTCTCAAATAAATAAAATAAATTGCATGCAAAATAATGTATTAAATTATAAGTTTTAAATGAGAAATATTTTGGTTTGTATACATTTTATTTACATTTTACGAACCCCTTAAAATGTGGATACGTACCTCAGGTTGAACACCACAGCCTTAGACCATTTGAACCAATAAGTGGGCGATACAAATGATCTCCATTAGCAAATTGAACCGTGATTTACCTCTATTTCAAACAAAAGTAAAATGAAATATTTTCATTTTGAAAATTAGTTTGAAGGAAGTGTTTTTAATTAAATTAATATAGTCTTAGTTTTTTTTAAATACACAAGGTCATTTCAAAATATACATTTAATTTTTGGTTTTTACATACACAAACCATATTCTGAGATTTTTTTGCATTAATTATTCATAAAACACTTATGGAAGCAATGACCAACCTTGTGGAAAAAAATAGGTCGTATATTTCGTAGTAGTTAATTATCTAGTTATTTCATGCTAATTGTCATTATTATTTCGACCCCAAGCTCCTGTATTGAAAACACGAGTATGTTACTCTTAAGGATGTAGTACATCCATTATTGGAAGGGTGATGTTTGACAAATAGGAAAAGGTGCCTTATTGCAAATATTGACTGAAAGTGACTAATGTCAACCTATTCAGAAATGATTATTATTTGCTTACTGATATTGTAGTACAGTAAAAACGGTATTAAATGGTATCCCAAGTGTCCAGGATGTTTACCCGCTGCTGCCAGGTTTCAGTTTAACGAATGTATGTATACAAATTAAACCAGGGACATTCACGTAGTTGAAATAAAATACCATACTCATTTAGTTATTCACACTATAATTTAACACATGCAAATATTACACCGAACAGAAAAAAAATCTCAATTTAATTTATTTTTTCCAGCAATCAAGCAGGATTTTCTGCACACAGTTTACAGTCTTGACTGCCTGATTTTCCACAAACACTTTAGTCTGAGAGATCACCCTAAGCATTTCCGAATCATTCCATTTAATGGGAAATTGCTCTAGTTCCTTTAAACTTTTGACAGCATCTTTATAAGATTTCATTCTACACTTTTCTTCTACCAACTCTATGTCATTTTCCTCTTCTTCCTCCTCCTCTTCTCGCTTCCAACTTTCTCTAAAATTCTCAACTAACGCATCGATATCCATTGGTTCTGATTCGATTTGCACGTCTTTGTCTAGATATCCATTGTGTCTGATTCGATTTGCACGTCTTTGTCTAGATATCCATTGTGTCTGATTCGATTTGCACGTCTTTGTCTATGTTGATGAAGTCCTCAGCATTGTGGTTATTGAAAGCAGCTTCATCCATACAGTTTTGTAAATACTGTGGGTCATTCTCGTTTAATACTCTAGAAGTAATTTCACCCTTAGAAAATCCTGCTTTTTATAAACCTTGGTCACAGTTTATGGTAACAACTTATTTACAACTTGACTTATCCAAATAACTGCAACTATAACCAAGACGGCTCTTGTAAGTTCAGATACGAATGATGTAGCTTTCATTACATTGCCTTGCATTAATTGCATCAAGAGTTAACGATCTGAATGGGGCCCTGATCCATTAGTTGAGAAAGACTTGTGGTGTTTAGAGGGAACCAAGCATTTCACACGTTGGAAAGTTCGATGTGGGGGTGGCATCTTATATTATTCAAAAATAACCTAAACTTGCCGGTATTGCTTTTTTCATTCTGCCTTTAAAAGGCGCTAACCGTTACTATATGATATATGACGTCATACAAACCTTTTTGTTGTATCTACACTTAACGGGAGGTTTTCGTATTTCCATCGTAGCTTTACTGCCTTACCGATCACTAAGGGTTTATCCATTTTACCTTACATAAAACTATATAAAAAAACGTAAATTTTTCTTTGCACAACTATCTCCCCGAACATTTTTCACCTTTCAAACACAGACATTTATTCAGTAGCGCGCGGAAGAACAGTTCAGTCTTGTCACCATTGGCTATGTTTTCAGCTTCATATGCCTCTATTATGGAGGACAGTTTATTTAGCACCCACTCCTCAATGGTTTCACTATTTACATCATTCGATTCACCACAAAGTTTGTTTTGCGAAAACTTGCCAACCAACCGTTGGATGCTTTGAATTCAGTCGTCCTCATATTTTGAGCTACTATAGGACCCGACACGCGTGATTTTTCGCCCTGAAACTGACAAACCACTCCTACAATATCTCATTAATGTCTTCGTTTGCAGTTTTCATAAGATCTATTTTTATTTTACCATTAGCACATTTCTCCCACAGCGTAAAAATTTCTGTTTTCTTCTCTAGAACCTTGTACACTTGAGTTTTACCGACGTTAAACATCTTCATGATCTGCTCAACAGACAATTTATCTCGTTCACTCGCATGAATAACTTTTACTCTCGTGTTTCAAATCAAGCACAACTCTTATCTTTGAAGTCAACTGCCAAACTAAAGTAAAAAATGCAGGTCTAGAACTTGATTGAGTAAAATTTCCGGAAGAGACAAACAATTGAATTTCAATAGAGGTAATACTGTACCGTTAAAAGCCGAATTTCAAAGGTGATCGATAAGTCATTAGCGCAGAAACTGGGAAAAACAAAGATAACAATCAAGAAGCCATTACAATACAAAATCTTTAAGAAAGGTAACAAAAGAACTACCCACCTGGTAGTTCCAGGGTGAAAGGAAATATACCTGTATTAATATTTAAACTCCTCTTAAAATAACGAAAGAGTTAGAGAAAACAAAATTCTGTAGAATGTATAGGATGCCGTAAATTTGCCTAAACGATGCACTTGGAACATTGGAAATTTTCCGTATAAAGGCTTATTTTGATTTCCGTTTTCGCGCTAGACGGTTTCTGTTTATTCCAAGGAATTCAACATGTTTTTCAGCCCTAAAGTTACGGGACTGGAAAATATTTTCGCCTTAAACAAATTTCCGTTTAATAAAGGGCCCGTTTAAGGCAAGTTTCACTGTATATATAAAAAGTTTGATTAAACGAATCTACTAATACTCTCCTAAGGATTACTGTATAATTGGCGTTTTCGTAACCTATTTAAATAACACAATATATCAATAAAATTATTATGTGTTTTGTTTTGTGGTTGTGGCAACCAGAGATATTATGGTAGGGACTTGAAATAATTAATCACACTGGTATCTTGTTATAACTAGTATAAATAAATGTTTTTATAACCTAGAGAGAGAGAGAGTAATACAAAATATTAGTTTTAAAAGAAGACATTCTTATTTTATACACAGCATAATAACACAAACGCCTGACGGTTTGTATGACTTCACCAACCGCTCTTCTTTCGGCTGGTTCGCCATCTTGATTTCAGAAGATCACGCCACATTTTAGAAGCTCTCATTTTAAAAGCATTTTTAAAATAAACCACAGATGCCTCTTCAAAAAAACCCCATCCAAACGGTTATTTTAATAATTTCATGTTTCAATAATGTTAATCCTAACTAATATTATAAATGCGAATGTGAGTTTGTTACGCTTTCCCGCCTAAACTACTCGACCGATCATCATGAAATTGACGTTGTCATGGGTACAGAAAAGGACATAATGGTACCCTTCATCCAGAAAAAGTACTGTTCCCGAGGGGTACAGAAAAGGACATAGGGTACCTTTCATCCAGAAAAAGTACTGTTCCTGAGGGATAGGAAAATAAATAATTTTTAGACGGTCGTCCGGCATAACAACTCGGCCTACTGATATGAACATGAATTGCAACATGATGCCTGGAGTACAGAAATGGGACCTGCGGTTATCCCGGAAGAAAATCTGATATCCCAAATTAAAATCGGTTCTCGAGTTATTTTAGGCACCTCTATCTTAAAATGATTAATAAAAATCTGTTCCCAAGTTATTTTAGGCACTTTTATTTTAAAATGATTAAAAATAATTACATCCAGTTAATTAAGCTCTGTCTGTTCGCCCCGTTATGGTAAATGACAAAATTGTCGTAAGAAGTTTGGTATCATACTGTGATGAGCTCAAATAAAAACATTTTTACTAAAGTGCCTTTAACGTTTAGTACTATAACAACTCGATAGATGGCGCGGCATCGATTTGTACTATTTAATGTACTAATTATTTCATTACTCCCAAAATCCGATAGATGGCGCTGAGCACATTTTAAAACGCGGTATCATTTTGTATTATCTCTGGCTATTTTAAACTCATTATTGTGAAGTTTGGAGAAAGGGAAGAAAGGGAGTTGGGGGACCATATCGATGTGAAATAACAATAAATGTTTGCGATTCATTTGTTTACAAACATCGATTAGCTACCGTTTATTCATTCTGTGTTTAGTCCTATTTTAATAATACTCTAATTGTTTTACGTTTTCAGTTTATAGTGTTCCTTTTTTACTTTTTTACTTGAGTGGGAGTTTATCATTTATTATTTTTAGGTTAGTTATCTTACTTCTAATTCTAATTTTTTACCTTTATGGCAATAGTTTGTTTGTTTTAAATTTTAGGTTAAGTATCTTTTTTTTTTTCTATTTTGAAATGCCTCGCAAACGTAAATCTAGCTTATCTAGGAGCTCTTCGCGAGCCCGGGCAGCTAAAATTGCTCGATCCATGAATCCTCCATTCATGCCGAATTAAGGAGGCAATAACAAGCGGATCGACAAGCTGCTTTTAGAGCTGATGAGACACCTTCTCAAAGCCAGGAAAGACTGGAGGACCTAGCCACCCGCCAGGCTTCTATGAGAGCAGCTGAGAAGCCCCTTCAAACATAATTGCGTTTGGAGGAACAAGCCGAATGCCAGAGAGCTCTGAGAGCTACTGAAACGCTCCTTCAAACGCAGATCCGTTTAGATGTACAAGCTGAACGCCAAGCTGCTTTGAGAGCAATTCTGACGCCTCATCAAACGCAGCACCGTTTGAATGAACAAACTGAACGCCAGAGAGCTTTGAGAGATACTGAGACGCCTCATCAAACGCAGCTCCGTTTAGATGAGAAAGCTGAACGCCAGAGAGCTTTGAGAGCTACTGAGACTCCTTATCAAACGCAGCTCCGTTTAGATGAGCAAGATGAACGCCAGAGATATTTGAGATCTACTGAAATGCCCCTTCAAACGCAGCTCCATTTAGAAGAACAAGCCAGTAGGC
This sequence comes from Timema shepardi, assembly GCA_902151425.1. Lineage (NCBI taxonomy): Eukaryota > Metazoa > Arthropoda > Insecta > Phasmatodea > Timematidae > Timema > Timema shepardi. The sequence continues at coordinate 4,404 of CABFVX010002640.1, read as the reverse complement.
AGCCATTAGAGTAACAGAAATTACACAACATTCGCAGGCGAGAAGAATCGTTCATGCAGAAATGCAAACCGAACGCCGACGAACTTTTATGCGTAACAGTTGGTCCGTTCTGTGTTTAGTCCTATTTTAATAATACTCTAATTGTTTTACGTTTTCAGTTTATAGTGTTCCTTTTTTACTTTTTTACTTGAGTGATAGTTTATCATTTATTATTTTTAGGTTAGTTATCTTACTTTTAATTCTATTTTTTTACCTTTAAGGCAATAGTTTGTTTGTTTTAATTTTTAGGCTAGGTTTTTTTTTCTTAAAAAGTTTTTTCCTTTTCTTTTTTGAAATGTCTCGCAAACATAGTATATAGGAGCGTCCTAAAATAAGGATCTATTCTGTTCCCATGATTGTAACGGCCAAGAACAAGCGGAGTAAATAAGGGATGTTAATTAACTGTTTTCAATGCGCGGCAAGGCATAACCTATTACTCTACTGACACACACTCCGCTACTTCTTTTCTACTCCTACACTTAATCCTTATTTATATTGTGTAGTTTGTATGTTTCTTTATCTCTACCTGTATTGACCAACAACCTGAATAAGTTCATCGTTTTTATTTTCATACTTCCTGCGTCGACCGACAATCTGAATTTATTGACAAAATAAACACTAACGTGAGCGAAGCCGCGGGCAAAAGCTAGTATTGTTATTAATTTAAACAAATATTTTATTTGTTGTGATTGTTCTGACTGCCAAAAGTAGCAACAACTCAACATATAGTAGTGCGCATCATTGTGTTTGGCGAATGGAAATACGGTCACTTTTCCTAGCTGTCAGATAGCACCTCTCCTACGGTGGATGCCCTATAGCTCGTGCGCAAGGTGTTAGTTGTGTGAGAAATGTCGCACCTTGTTCGCCCGCCCTCTCCAGTCCACTGTTTGTGTGTGGAGAAGATACCACCCCACCCATATGAGGGCCATACCTGCTCTGCCCCTTGTTAAAACTCTTACCTGTTTCCCCTTTCTTACAGGGGGTTCACAAACATTCTATATACCACTTGCGGGGCTTCCTAAAAAAAGGCCCAAGGGCACGTTTCAACAACTTTCATAACTTCCACTTCTGGAAATTTGTTTGACTTTATGATGTCCTCAAGTTTTGTAATCAGAACCGCGTCTTACAATCCTTCTGGATTATATTCCTATGTACTAATTACGCTAATGTGTTAGTGAAGAGGGAGGTTGAATTTATAGGAGGGGTACCAGCATTTGCTCAGAGGAAGAATGGAATTATTTTATGGAAAAATACAACCAGTAAACCCGTTTGATATTCGAACCTTGGTATCCCCATCATTGGCAGCTCAGTTTATTACGAGAGTGACGCCTTAGATCATGTGACCACTGATGCGGGAGTCTAGTAAAGAGATTGACTCCATAGAGTAATCCGTCGAGGTAAGACTTCTACCCTTAGGTTAAACGGAGTGTATTTTCCAATTTTCATTGAAAGAGCCTTTAAAAACAGTAGGATATTTTCTTGGCCAAAATTAATAATGTTTTATTATATTATTACCTGCTTTGGTGGCCACATGGTCTAAGACACTACTCTTGCAGTAGACTAGACTACCAATGACAGGGAGATCGGGTTTCGAATCCCAGTCAGGTGTAGTGGCGATTTTCCAAAATGGTTATTCACTCTCCCTCCACACAAATGCGTGTTCACTTCCTCTGAAATTCAACTTTCTCTACCGCTAGATCTTTAGCGTTATTAGTACAGGCGTATAACCTGAACAAGCATAAAGACCTGGTGACAAAAAAACTAGATTTTTTTGGCACCACGTCTTAATACTAAACAAATTTAGTTTTTTTGCCACAGCATCTTTTTACCCGTTCGGGTTGCACGCCTATGTACTATCTACAGTGACGTGTTAGGGATTAGTAAGGTATAATTTAGAGAAACTGTACCCACATTTGCATGAAAGGAGAGTTGAAAACAAAAAAACCTGTATCGCGTCACGTATACATTTTTGTCTGTGATTCTTATGATGTCAAATTAACATTATGAATTCAACAATCTTGGTATTGATGCCTTAATAGTCTGTTAAAAAATAACCTCCCACCCCCCCTAATTCTCTATACCTGAAAAATCATGGTATTCCAGCACTTTTAATAATTATCATGTCCTGTTTTTCCCCCAGCAAAAATGGTATCCCTGCCTTTTATTATTTAAAAAAGTTTATGTTCAAATGCAGCCCATAATGCTTATAACCAAGGCCCGGATTTTTATGACATAAATATGATAAAAAATCATCATTGCCTACATTATCTTTTCATTCCGACAGCTAATTGTTGGGAACATTATGTTTAACTCATCGTACATTTATAAAATATTGATGTTACTAAAAAAATTCTTATTCAAGATAATTGCCCTTAGATGGTTCAAAGATACCTTAAAACGACTCAAAAATGATGCAAACCAAGAAAATATTAGCTAAAATTCTAAAATGACAAGCAACAACAAAAAAATGACTTATACATTATACATTTTTTACAACCTGGGGATCATGATTTTATCTATGCACTATACACATGAGCATAGTTTTTGATGTACAAAAAAAAAATGACACGTCATCAAATACCAGGTCTTCCTCAAAACTAATATTAAAATATTGTTGCTATTACTATACATAGAAAGCTTAACTAAATGGATCATCTGAAGAAATATTTTATTGGTTTTGGCCAAAACAGTTTTTTTGTTATAAAATCTTGAAAAATACGGAGCTTAACCAACGTTTCCTTTCATTACACCTTAATTTGGGTCAAATCTAAAATGGAAAAATGGATAATTAAATATAATTGATGCGAGTCTGTTGATGAATATATAATTGTTTTAAACACAAAGAGATTAAGGAATACGCGAATGATTTAAAAATAAAATTGATTCACAGCAAAAAAAGAAAAGAAAGGAACAATGGAATTTTCCATACACGTTCCTGAATACAACTATTAACTTAATTTATTTTCCTATCAGCAGAAACGAGCACACAGGGTCTAGGGGATCCCTTGTTTGACTCCTGGTGACGCTCGTGAAGATATATATTTGTACAGCGGTTTGTCTAACTCTATGATTATATCAATAAATATAATAAATATTCGTAGGACCAATCTGCATTATCGAAAAGCTAGTGGTACAAAAACAGGATCAGACTTCTATCTAACTATAATAATATTGTCGAAATAGTTGACTTCAGTGTTCTTGGGGTAAAGTGCTCGCCTCAGGACCCGATGTTCGTGGGTTCAAACCCAGATGGGATCATCGGATTTTTCTTAAGCGATACAAATCCATAGCACAGCTTTAATTGAAAGGGAAGTAAAGCCTTTGGTCAAATGTCGGTTGGGGCATACAAGATAACTCCGGAAGATATGTGGAAATACATTTCCCGCCAAAATTGGTAGGTCCTTTCACGCTTGCTCATAGAAATTTTCGTGTGCTAAATAAAAATTACACGTTTAATACCTCGTACAAATACAGTTGTCATAATACTACAATGTTGTTTACTTCTAAGTAATTTAAAAATAAAATATTTGCTTGTTTGTGATTAATTACAGTTTAATTCCATCTTGCCCCCATGTTTTCTGCAATATGTTGATTCACCCGCGAGTCGACGAAGGTTGGACCATACTTATCAAGGCGTTAAGGTGGGTTTGTAAATATGGCATACTGTTATGGATTAAGTAAGGTTGTAAATCATATCCTCCATGACACCCCAAAGAAGGTGTTATATGTAGCCCGAGTGTAATATCCTAGTTCCTTCACGACACCCCAAGGAAGGTGTTATATGTAGCCCGAGTGTAATATCCTAGTTCCTCCACGACACCTCAAGGAAGGTATTATAAGTAGCCCAGGTGTAATATCCTAGTTCATCCACGACACCTCAAGGAAGGTATTATAAGTAGCCCAGGTGTAATATCCTAGTTCCTCCACGACATCTCATGAAAGGTATTATAAATAGCCCGGGTGTAATATCCTAGTTCCCCCACGACACCCCAAGGAAGGTATTATAAGTAGCCTGAGTGTAATATCCTAGTTCCTTCTCGACACCCCAAGGAAGGTGTTATATGTAGCCCGAGTGTAATATCCTAGTTCCTTCACGACACCCCAGGGAAGGTGTTATATGTAGCCCGAGTGTAATATCCTAGTTCCTTCACGACACCCCAAGGAAGGTGTTATAAGTAGCCCAGGTGTAATATCCTAGTTCCTCCACGACACCTCAAGGAAGGTACTATAAGTAGCCTGAGTGTAATATCCTAGCTCCTCCACGACATCTCATGGAAGTTATTATAAGTAGCCCGAGTGTAATATCCTAGTTCCTCCACGACACCTCAAGGAAGGTATTATAAGTAGCCTGAGTGTAATATCCTA
>CABFVX010002639.1:81344-108278 GCA_902151425.1 Timema shepardi | reverse complement strand
TTTTGCAATTTGAATAGATTTACGTGTTAAAAAAAATGAAACATTTTTGCTAAAAAGATATAATAAAGAGGTTTAAAATAAATGTATACGGTAAATATATTCTGAATATAATAAACATGGCGGAGTGTTTCAAAATATAAGTAGACCAGCTTTAAAATACTTTTTGAAAGGAATTTTAATTTTACTTATTGCTTCCCTTACTCCTACGTCTGACACCTTAGCTCAGTTAGCAGCGTGTCTTAATGATCTTAATGATCTCTCTCTTTTAAACGCTCTCAAGCCCTCGCTCTCTCTCAAACTCCCTCTACCTCAAACTCTTTCAAACTCTCTCTTTTTAAATCTCACTCTCTATCTCACGCTCTCTCAAACTCTCTTTATCCCAAACTAACCCTAGCAATTTCTCTCTCAAACTTGCTCTCAAACAATTTCTCTCTTAAACTCTCTCTCACACTTATTTTCTCTCCCTAAACTAATCTTTCCCTCTCTAACTTTCTTTCTCAAACTCTCTCTCTCTCACACACACACAATACCTCTCTCAAAATTTCACACACATAAACTTAAAACGTTATCACGCATTCTCCCTCACATGCTATCTTTGTCTCTCTCACACTCTCCTCACACACATAATTTTAGTAGTAGGGTATATTTTAATGATATGCCTTTCCAAAGTGCGCATATGTTAGACTTGAAGTAGGTCCCCTTACAAGTCGGCTAGAATTCAAACAGAAGTGCCTTACTTGTTGCGTTTGATTCTATCTCAGGGCGCTCTTTTGAACAGGTCTGGTAAAAATACACCAGCAACTGGCAATTTAAATATACTCTCATTCCGAATAAGCAAAGATTTTTTTTAAGTAAACCACAATCTTTTTCATACAAGGTCATCGATTTTTCAAACGAGGACATTTAACTTTAGTCACTTTTTTTTATTAGAGATTTATCAATTCAGTAAACCAATCACCAAACTGTAGAAATTAATTGGTAATGCTTTGATTGATTGTACCAATTAATACAATTATCTATTAATCATGATTACACAGTTATAGCTAATACATTTTTTTGCAATATGTGGAAAATTAATAAACAGTTACCAAAAAATTTAATAAAGGATTTTATTTAAAATTAAATAATTTAGGAACCCATAAGTTTGCTATCATTTTATTAAACAACTTTCCTCTACAAAATTTTACCTTAAATTGTATCCAAAAAAGTTATTTGTGAATATGATTTAAAAAATATGATCCATTTTAAAGATAAAAATCTTTGAAAACATTTTTTTAGCTTAAAATTACACAGCAATAGGCTACTAAAGTTACTAAGTCAGTTAAATATGACATCTTGCCAAAATTGATATGTCGTTTGATTCTAAAATATAATCCTCGTTCACCCAAAAAGCTATCATTATTTCTTTGACCGACTACTCTACAGCCTTATCTTATAACTTATCAGCTATATCATAGTGGAGTAGTGCAAAGTAGGCTTGCTACATTGCAGGATAGATGAAGAGTACAATAAATCATTATTAAACAACATATTTTCTAAAGGTCTAATTCACTATCGATAATACGGCCTAGATAAATGTCTCTTAAACGTTTACTATATATGTATTATTTCACTTAGGATTAGTATTTAAAACAATAAGATAATTATCCATTATAATACATTTCTGACGAACAAATATCCACCCGATTTCAAAAATCATAGTCGCAAACCTCATTCCATATCATATTACGTTAGCAATAATCATTTCCTTCAATGAATATTAAAGTTAACATTACTAAATAATAAAACTGTACAAATAATTAATTCTCAACTATCAAATTGGCATCCATAATTATTATGTCTTACACTTTCTCAGAATACCTATTACTGTTATAGTATTTATAATTGATTATACATTTTCTTTTAATGTTTGGGTTGAAATGAAATTTCACAACAATAAGACGAACAATTTATATGGTATTTGCATATTAATTATGAAACAAATTGTGTTTCTGATCGAATTACCTTTTTAATAGTTTCGTTTTTGGATGGATTGAAGTTTTAATCCATAAAAAGCACATTTGGGTGATAAGAAAATAAAACATTTATATATTTAAAGAATAATTGTATAATACTTTTGAGAAAATCCTATTTCCTATTCGTAATCACTTTGCACAATTAAAAATCGATAAACTGGAATGTTTGATATTTACAAAAAATAATTTTCAATCTTATTTAGAAATGTCAGTTTATTATTGGACCTTGAATTATATGTAATTAATTTAAGTTACCTTGAATGTTTATTATAATTTAATCATTTAAAATAATAATAATAATAATACAACTATTTCAATTTCTAAGGATATTTAATATATTATATATACGCCTGAATTTATTTTATAAGGTTATCCAAAGAGTAACAACAGTAATAATTAATGGTTTTAACAAAGTATTTTCTTTTCCTTTTTTTGTGTAGGGGATGGTAACGTGAGTTTTGAAGAGTTTGTAGGAATAATCTCCAACATGGGCGCCCCCACTGATCAGACAGCCGACCAAGAAGAGAAGGAACTGAGAGATGCTTTTAGGGTAAGTAAGACCCTCTGTATTAATAAAAAATATATATAAATAATTGCTTTATAGTAAAACACTTAATAAGAATATGAACTGGCCTGGTGTCAATTTTGCAGTGACAGCTCTCATCAATAACCTTTAAATCTTGTAAATGTAAGCTATATATTAATAAAATCTAGATTATCATCCATCATATTATCTTCAATGCATAAGAGGTGACCTGGCGGTCTAGGGGTAAGGTGTCGGACTTCTGTGCTGGCGGCCGGGGTTCAATCCTCGGTCCCGGCACAGATTTATCTGTTTACCAATCCCTTCCTTTACCTCTGACAAGACATCTTGTGAATGTGAGAAATGCCAGGCCTCCGCCGTGGTTCGGATTCCACGTTAAACTCTAGGTCCTTCATTTCATCTCACAATCACCCTACCATTACACATTAGCGTAAGTGCGTACAACCCGAACGGGTAGTAAGACGCAGTGCTAATAATAATAATCATAAAGATTAAACAAGGGATAGTATTAAGAATAGCTAAGAAATAATATAATGATAGCTAGGGGATAATTTGAAGGATAGCTAAGATAGAATATAAAGAAGAGTTAAAAATCATTATAAATGCTGTCTAATGGATAATATAAAGTATATCTTATGGATAATATTAAAGATAGCTAAGGGATAATATAAAAGGATAGCTTGGATATAATATTAGGCATAGCTAAGGCATCATAAAAATGATAGCTAGGAAATACATCAATTTTATCTTAAATAAATTGTAAAGCTAACTACAAGATAATCTAAAGGTTAAAATAAGCACAGTCTCTTGTTGACATTCGTTCCGGGTAAGAACTTAGAGATTTAACAGTGGTAGATAATAATATACCAGAGACTACCACTCATTACCATAATATGACCTTAGAAATTCTTAAATAAGTGACCTCGATGTTTCAAAACTGTAACATTATATATACATAAAGTTATTGTTAAATTGTCAACAATTAAGAAATATTTTAATTTTTAATTTCAAATAAAATTAAATGTATTTAAATAAGATTGTAAAGGGTGACCTGGCGGTCTAGGGGTAAGGTGTCAGACTTCTGTGCTGGCGGCCGGGGTTCAATCCTCAGTCCCGGCACAGATTTATCTGATTACCAAACCCTTCCTTCACCTCTGACAAGACATCTTGTGAATGTGGGGAATGCCAGGCCTCCACCGTGGTTCGGATTCCACGTTAAACTGTAGGTCATTCATTTCATCTCACAATCACCCTAACATTACACATTAGCAGAAGTGCGTATAACCCGAACGGGTAGTAAGACGTGGTGCTAATAATAATAATAATAATAAGATTGTAAAGTATTTCCTATATACATAACGTGTGAGCGAGTGTTTATATTAAATTTAAATTAAGCTATGTTTGAATCATGTTTATTTATAAATAAAAAATAGGTTATCATAAAATAAATATATACTGTTTAATTGTATGTAAAGATTTTATTACAAAAAACATTGAACACATTTTAAATGTCAAACACATTTAAATTTAATGCTTAGTAGTTTTGTAGGTTAACATTGAGTTCACTTCATTAGTTAAAGCCCATCTTTTAGTAATGGACACCTTGCGTCACTATTATTAATTTTTTGTAAAGTACTTTCGATGTTCAGAGTCATCTTCAGTCTGTGGAATGTAAGAATATTGATTCAGTAGAGAAAGTAGAATATTAATCATATTAATTAAAGGTGGTCTCTACTTGGAGAGAAATAAATTCACACTGCAGTATTTATTATTAGAATGACTGCTCTGAAGGTTTAAAACTAATAAAATAATAATATTTAGCACCGCATCTTACTACCCGTTCGGGTTATACGCTTTAAGTACTAATTACGCTAATAGATTAGGAATTTCGAAGGTTGATTTAGAGGAAGTGAACCCGCATTTGCGTGGAGGGAGAGTGGAAAACCAATCTGGTACAGATTGATTATTGATCTACACGCATCCGACTTAACTGTGTGAGTCACACGTTCACCGAAAAAAAACAAAAGCAGAAACGTAATCACGTGATGAGCTCTAAAGCAATCACAATATTTCAGCCTCGTCAGTGTTGTCCGCTCGGCGTGACTTGAAACAACTTCAGCTTTCCATTTTCTACGAGAAACCATCAGCTTCGGAGACTCAACCGATGTATACTATAATTGTTTATTAATCCCAAGTCTCATAGAGGAGGAAATTTAACACTAAAATATAGAAGTACTTTGATTAAATATAGTAATAATAATAATAATATTTAGCACCGCGTCTTACTACCTGTTCGGGTTATACGCTTTAAGTACTAATTACTCTAATGAATTAGGAATCGGGAAGGTTGAATTAGAGGAAGTGAACCCACATTTGCGTGTAGGGAGAGTAGAAAACCATTTAGGATAAACCACCCCCAGTTCACCCGACCGAGATTCGAACCTCGATCTCCCCATCCTCAGCAGTCGAGCTCAACACGACTAGCGCGTTAACCAACTACGCCACCGAGGTGGGTGATTAAATATAGTAATTAACATGAATAACTATAATTTTCAGATAGTTTATTGAGCCCACATAGACTTTGTAAGGAACGAGTAAATAAAATGGAGGAATCGATCCAAATGTAAGTATGCTATCACTTGTATTTTGAGTAGATAAACTGAGTTTGTCTGGTTTGGCTTGTTACAGGTGTTCGACAAACATAACCGCGGCTACATCGTTGCTTCTGACTTGCGAGCAGTACTGCAGTGCCTTGGGGCTGACGATGATCTATCGGAGGAAGAAAGTGAGGAAGTTATCACATTCATTTCACACTTGTGCCAATGGGTGGTAATTTATGTTCATGGTTATTGGTTCGTTTGTCAGTAAGCAGTGGCTGCTAGTGGGTTGTCACTCTGGATAAATCCACTTGGCGGGAATGCGGTACTAAACTATTTCCTTCCATTAAGTTAGCTTAGCTAAGTGTTGGAGTCTGTACGCTTAAGATGGAAGTATAGGGAACGCGAGAAAAGGTAAGTATTTTTTCGCAGTTTTTGTAGCAAAATATATTTCCATCAAAAATTTGAAAAGTATTGCTCTAGTATAAATATAAAGTTTAATTTTCTTTGCATGGTGACGGAATCAGTTCTTGAATATCTCTAATAAGCATAGCGAAATTAGATGACAAACTTTTTAAAAAAAGAGAAAGAATGGCAATTAAATTCCAAGACATCCTTGACAGATATTCAAGAAGTCTTGTGGTCACCATATGAAGAAAATTAAACTATACGTTTCTACTGAAGAAATATTTTATTTCTTTTGACCAAAACAACTTTTTTATTGTAAAAACTGCAAGATTACTGCCCTCGACTAGCCCTCCATATAATCCCATAATAGAGGGTTGGAATGTACGTGTGACGCCACACATCGGCAATGAGACCTGGCCGTCGGCAAGGCCTTGTATGGATTAAGACAGTAAAATTTGTACACCATGCTTCCTTCCCCATTAGTGGACCACAGACTAAGGACGAACGGTCATCTTCTGTGTCATAATGGGAGAGGGGTGGGGGGGGGATGGTGAGAGAAGATTTCTACCTACAACACACTAAGATCTGAGTAGTATGTACCTGATTTAACTGGAAGAGATTACATTTATTTAACATTGAATAATATCCAACATTAGTTTATAGTGTACCATCAAAGATCAAACCAATGTCTCAATAGCCTTTGTTTGGCTTTCCGTACTAATTCTCAATAATAAATTAAATAATATATGAATATTAATAGAAATAAAATTTATTAGATCAAGTTAAATTTAGTATCACAAACAACGAAGGGCCACTGGATTTTTGCAATGTTTCGATACATTATTGTTTTTTCAGTTGAAGACATGATCAAGGAAGTTGACGTGGATGGGGATGGACGCATTGACTTCTACGGTAAGATTACAGTTACTTACATAAATGTATTTTTAAATATTTATAAATAAGGGTTATGATATCCCATTTATACTTGTAATCATATTGGCAATAGTCCCACTATAAAAGGTTTAAAAATAAGTCTTTTGATTTCTAGATCATTACCCGATACAAATACGACTTGTGTGATAACATTTTTTGGAAACTTTCTCCTATAAATGTATATATTATAATATTTCGAATCAATCAATATCACGTGCAACACTTGTGATTATATCACAGTCGATTTATCAATCGGTATTTAAGTTACACGGTTACGCTTGAAATAGGAATCTCATTGAAGTTCAGCTGTCTGCATTTTCCATTTTCCAACAATAAAATTTGTGCCAGTAATCTTTATTAATAAAATTATGGCAAAAGGGTTTATTTGGTCTCAACTAAACTGTTTTTAATGAAGACAAAAATAAAACAGTACTAGGGTTCAATGCTTGTTTAGAGGGGTAGTACCTTAGGTAGACACAGGTGATGTTTTGTACTTGATTAATTATAAGACATCAATTACCGTCAGCAGGCCCAACTATTATGATGAATATTAGCTGAACAAGTAATTATCATGTAAGCTTACGCGTAATTTTCTAGTATCACAGTTCTTAGTTTTCAGAAATGTTTGAGTATAAATCTATGTAAAGAAGAGAAACAAGAACCTTCATTTAAGTAAATTGGACAATGATATCGTTATATTTCAAACAAAAATAAAGCAAATTATTTTTGTCCTGAACCTAGATAGAGAAAAATGGTTTTAATTAAATGCAGGCCTATTATATAAACACTAGCATTTGCCCGCAGCTTCGCTCACGTTAATATCAGTTTTAGAAACATTTTCATAAAAGAATCATGTTTCTAATCCCAGAGTTTTTAATTTTCAGCATAGAGGAGAACTCACGCAACATATTAGGTGGAAGTTACATGACGAAATCTTCGACGTTTATTAAAGATGTATCTTCAGAATTTTAAAAAAAATATTTAGTGTAATTTTTTCTGATTCAAGATTAGACACAAATGATATTTTTTTTATAAATTGAAGGAAATAAAGTAGCAACACTTAAGGCAAGGCCCCTTTATAAATGACGTTAGTGATCTTATCATAAAGAACAAGCATTTACAGGATACTGCTAGAACTATTACGGGAACACGTCACCAAAAGTTGTCCATGTGAGAAAAACTTGCTGAGGAGTTCAACGACTGCTCCATCAAAGTTTGTTCTTGCACTGTGTTTATGATCATGATGGCAAAACTTGATAGGAAATTTGAATACGTATAAACTGGAAGGGCAGGTCTGATAGAATCATTGGTATTCTTAATATCAAGACCCATTCTTCCGTAGCGCAACCTTTCATGACAGTCTCCTCTCCTCTATGATAAGGTTTTGCAGATAATTTACCTGTAAGCAAGTCCCTACACAGTTGTGCGGTCAAATTAGTAGCAAATGATGGGTGTTCAAACTTTAATTTAAGAGCTTGAATGTTTAAATAGAATTTACTGTGGGACTTAAAAATTAGAGAGGGTGGTGTCTTTTAACATGTGAGTGCGAGATGGCGCTTTGAACTGGTCTGAAATGCAGTCATTAATTTTATTAGTAGATTCATTTTTTAGATAAAATATCTTGCTCCTAGAACCACGAGAAAGGCTTGTTTTGAAGAAGACATATCAAGATATATAAAATGGACTTAGATATGAATATCCTTAATTACGGCGCATATTTGAAAGTTATTCAAGGAAACCTTGTTTTGTTTTAATCTACGAATACTCTATTACCAAGTTTCACCAATATATCCATAATTAAGTCTAGTTTTTGTCTTCGTACAGTTGGTTACTCATGTTGGTTAACAGGGAAACTCTCACAACGTCTGGGAACATGTATAATTTTTTCAGGCAGGCGTTGACCTCGTCAGCTCTAGTGCCTCTCAAAATTACCGGTAGAGTTTGTCAGAAGTGACCTGAGAACAATATGGTGACGCCTCCTAAGAGCACATTGTTGCTTACGAGAGCTCTGAGCTCTATCTATATCTTAAATTGGGGTCTTACAAGACATTGTACTCTTATTCTATAATATAAGAGATTGTTTTGTAGTACTTTTGATGTAAAATTTTGCTTTTATATGTTGCACATGGCAATTGGTCATTAGAAAAACCCAAACATAATTTAAATGTCACATTCACTCTTCTTCCTTCTTCTAACAAAGTAGTGGCTGTACCCGATGAAGCCACTGCAGAGGTAATGCATACCAAACCTGAGCTTAACCAAGGAAAAACTGACTATAAAAGTATTTCCTTTACATCCTGGTGCATCGTAAAGAAACACTTTTACTATTGTATCTCTAGCACTCTAAACACCTTTAACCATAAGGTAATTTGTTTTTCTTTTAATATGGGCCTGTTTTTATTCAAAGCTTATAATAAAAATAGGCAGTCTTTTACTGTTTATTTCAAATAGTTTATGTAAAATAAAGATCCGTACACATGGTTGGATAGAAGAAGGCCCAAGTCTTTCACGCTCATGCCCGAGAGAGACCTCATGATTGGTTTGATTTCACTATATCCGGCATTAAAAGCTTTCCTTGTGAGTCAGCCAAAGAGCGAGAAGATCTTTCACGTTAAAAATATTAAATGATGGACAGCAAATATCTTAGAGAGGAAGAAGAGCGTCATAAAGTGGCTTTTGATAAAGTACTGTTCCAGTGTAAGTCATCCTCTTATAGTCCCAGCGCTTTGCGTGAGTTGCGTCGTTCACTGTATGTAAGTTTTCAAAAAATGTAGTTATACCTCTGACGACATGAAGCCACATTCTCACACACGCTGTGTTATTCGGGTGTACGGTATATAGTTGGCTGAGAGTATTACCTTTCATAAATCCAGGGGACTCCTCAACAGAAACACCGTTCTTTCGGCACTGGAATTTCTTAATTTTCCAAGAAATATATGAAGCAACCTTAATGAAATAAGTGTATTCACAAACGGATCTTCATGGAACAATTTGAAGAAGGTTGTTAATGGTATGTCGCGTGGGTTGTTAGTAACGTCAGTAACATTATTTGTTGTACAATATACACAGTGTCCGTACCATGGCTAGAAACAAGACCATCACCAAGCACATCATTTTCGCTCACCCTGTTTGACTGCCAAGTCGGGGTCTTGTACGAAGCCGGAAGACACGCCACGGATCGACATTGTTCGCGATCACAACAAAAAACTCTATCTGCAGGGCTGGTGCTATATGCAATTGTTTCGCCTAGCCTAAAGCAAAGATGTGTTTAACGCGCATGCGCATTCTGATGAACATAGTTGGACTTCTAGTTCCTCGTGTGCTCGTCATCCCCCCTCCCCCCTTTCATTCTTAGACTCTACGGCGTTGTGCGCAGGCGGCGAGGAAGACATCTGTAAATTGATTGGATATTAGTGACTTCATCATTAGGTCATACCTCCCATCTATTTTCCTACCACTGTTACAAACTGAATATAAGCGTGTGCCCAGCGATGTTATGTACTCTTTGATGCCATTTAAGTCACAAGGACTCAATAGGATGTAAGTCATTGTAAAGATGGGGATTTATACATAGATTATGTTTATCTACGATAGAGGCTAGGGTTTATTCTACCGTTATTATGTAGCTATCTTTTTGGATCGTTTAGATGTTTGTTTATTATGTTAAATTTTTCTTTCGAACATGCATATAGATATTATTGTCAGTGTTAGTTGTTTGTTGATATTAATATCATTAACGGACTTGTAAGTGAAACTAATTTTGCAGCTATGAATTAACATTAATGTATTTAAGTCTATTGGTGAGCTTTTAGGTCGAGAGTTAGATTGTGGAACTATCAGGGCTGCTAAAATAATTTCTTGTATCTGAAGTTAGCGGGCTAATATCTTTATGCCGAGTTGGAAGTATAGAGAGGAAATTTATTAGTATGTTTTGTCTATTTTGTATATGTTAATCTAACTATGAGGGAGTTGTTAGAGATTTACATTTTATTAGAGAGATATATATTTGTGTAGGGTTGCTATATTTAATTTTGCATTACATGTTCAGCTTATTTCTGGGTTATCATAAATTATCAATTTACATTATTCAGTGGCGGCCCCTGAGCCGTACTTCAAAATTTAGTTTTATTATATTCTTTAATATTTCTAAGAATGCGAGAGTAATTCTTTTTGTTTTGATTCTCAGATGGTTTATATTAAGATTATAGCCAGTATACCATATTATATATTATATTGTTATTTATTTTTCTAATAAACAAGCCGTTGGGCCATTTTTTGTTACATTCCACGTTTTGTTTATGTCAGGATCTTATCAGACTGTTTATTCTGTTTATGCATAAATAGACTAGTTCATGAGAGAGAGGTTTGTAGTCGAACTGAGTACAGATAATTAAAGGTCCCTGGTGATTAGCTCTATATTTTGTAACTTTGCGACTCGCTCACTGTGGTGGCTTGTTGGAGCGTAGCCGACAGGGATACAACGCTAGCCCCACAGGGAGTTGGGTTGATGTCTATTTTAGAGATGGACAGCTAAATACATACCTTCATGGATAAGCCCAACTGAAATGGTTCCATATAATTGGTAAAAATAATACTAACTTTCATATGATAATATCTCTTATTGATTTGCCTACATATATACTTAATGTATTTGACAAGACTGCACATCTCCACATTAATTTTGGAATTGAACACTCTTCACAGGATGGGGTTTTGTGGGACCACCCAACGAATGTCTATCTCCAACACACACAAAAAAGTATCGTATTCTAGTGCCCTCCATCGTCTGAATGCCATCTACGGTATTTTGAATATCCATCATGCCCATCGAAGTAGCTTTTTAAAAGCTATTTGAATTATTTTTTCAGCATGTATGGAGATGGTCGATTCAAAAGTCCTTATGGGCCATGTACCATATATTTAATCACCCTTGCCTGTAGTTTTGGGTCGATGTTTGAATCCAGAATCTTCGAACTTATTAACTATTTCGTTGGGTCTGATTTTTTCCTAAAGCCATAACATTTGCTTCATGAGTGGCAGTCCTAAATTCACCACTCTACAGTGTACATACAATCTTTTATTTCTTTTAACATCACTGCTCAGCTACTTGGAGACATTGATAATTTTTAAATAATTAATCACAATATAAAAAACACCGCATTCAAATCTATTAATTAGTAGTTATATAGCTATAAGCTAACATATTGTTATAGGTACAGACAATATCCTTTATAAGGAAGTATATGTGAACTCAAAAACCAAATTAACTAAAATTTGATTTCTCTTTGGATTTGTTATTGAAATGAATTATATAAGCACTCTTTGGATTTGGTTAAAAATAATTAATTCTACATTAAATAGGATAATTCATCATTGATCACTCGTTTTAAGATAAAAGCTTTGAAAATCATCGATTTGATTTAATTTAATTCATTTGCTCACTAGCCTAAAACCTTCTCGGTAAAAATCTATATGATATCAAAAAACTGCATCGCTAACAGTGGCTTCATAAATATTAGACAACAGACATACAGACCAACAATTTGTTTTAATAGAAATAGTGATGTATTCATAGTTTACAAAAATAAACAACAACATTGTTGACTTGCACCGTTGGCGCCTTTGCTGTAGGTCATTCTGTTAGGACGAGTGAGTTGGGTAAATGGCGCCTTGATCACAGGTCACTCTAGTAGGACGAGGACTTGATTGGTTTGCACCTCTTACTATAGATCACTCTAGTAGGACGAGGACTTGATTGGTTTGCACCTCGACTATAGATCACTCTAGTAGGACGAGGACTTGATTGGTTTGCACCTCGACTATAGATCACTCTAATAGGACGCATGATTTGGGTAGGCTGCGCGTTGATTGTAGCTCACTCTAGTAGGACGAGGGAATCGGGTGAGTTGACCTGATAAAGGAAGTTCATTATAATGATTCGACCAGCGTCGCTCGGCCACATTTCTAGTCTATCAGATCGCGAGCAGCTATCTGATGCTAAGCGCAGAATATAGAGCTTTCTTCACATCCCTACTTTAAAAGCTGAGGGGTAAAAATGGGTAAAGGGCGTAGATACACTCAAATACTCTCTCGACTGCTCAGAGGAAGTTTTTATATAAAAGTCAGTGGACAAGAATATTTTGACTTGTAGAATGAGGTTTTTGTGCTCTGGACGAAAATAAATCTTTTCTTTTATTGTGCTGAACTGTGTTATCGAGGACGGGAAGTGTTTAAATATAATTTACTGAACTAAATAGCACTTAATTTTTGTTTTGTTTTATTATATGAAAACCCTGGCGTAACGACCATAACATCTTTTCTAGTGGTCGCACTTTCTAAAAATCGTTAGACTCACATTGCACTTGGCCATTCTTGACGAGGAGGTTAAGTTTCGAATACCGAGGTAATCCATGGTGCTTGGTTTTCCACTGTGGTCATTAACCCTTCTTCCACGGTAATTTTGGTCATTTTTTATATTAATTATTCCTACCCCTTGAATTAACTTACGTATATATATATATATTTTAATATTTTTTAAAAAAAAGGAAATAGAGCAAAGCAAAGTTAATAAAGTTTATTAATATGGGGACCAGGAGTAAGGTGTCAGACTTCTATGTTAGGGTTCCGTGGTTCAAACCCCGGTCCTGGCACATATATATCTGATTACAAAACCTTTCCTTCAACTCTGGCAAAGTGTGTGCTTCCACCCGTTGTGAATGGATGGAATGCCAGACCCCCGCCGTGGTTCGGAACCCACGTTAAGCTGTAGGTCCCCTCTACTTTACGCCATCATTCTCACGTATCATCCTATCATCTGGGTGTAATGGAATTCGCCCTTATGGTGACCCCACCCCAAAAATGAATTCCTCCATAAGCCAGGAGAGCAGAGGTAATATAAGCTCGAATCACCAATACCTAGAGCATTAGTCTCACCCACCACCGTTTATTAATATACAGTAAAATTTGGCTAAAATAAATATTTATTATTATTATTATTAGCACCGCGTCTTACTACCCATTCGGGTTATACGCACTTACGCTAATGTGTAATGGTAGGGTGATTGTGAGATGAAATGGAGGACCTACAGTTTAACGTGGAATCCGAACCACGGTGGAGGCCTGGCATTCCCCATATTCACAAGATGTCTTGTCAGAGGTGAAGGAAGGGTTTGGTAATCAGTTAAATCTGTGCCGGGACCGAGAATTGAACCCCGGACCCCAGCACAAAAGTCTGACACCTTACCCCTAGACCGCCAGGTCACCAAAATAAATATTAATGGTTGAATTTGCTATTATGGTTTAAAACAAATTAAATTGAAAGAATCGCCATTAGCTTTAACACTTGAGTTATCAGTAAGTTTCCATTTGTACAAACACAGATGACCATAAATTCTCTACAGATTTCAAACAAATTGCGACAAAATCGCACAGTAACCTTTTTCTTAAAATATAGCCTTAAAACAACAACAAAAATGACAATGATATACAAGTATAATAAATAATTCTCTTTTGATAGGTAAATAGATATAAAGCTGTAATTGATTTTATTTCCTAAAACACGATCAAGCTGCAATGTTTGCGAATGTGTGTTTTTTCAGAATTTGTGAGAGCATTGGGAGAACATGGAGATGACGATGATGAAGACGACAGAGAATTCGACGATGCTTGAGAAAAATGGGGGCCTAACTGTGAGAATTTACTGTCATCAAGATACATTCAGTTGGATTTAATGAATGTCGTGAACTTGTACAATTTGGTATTCATTTACTTGCAATGGTATTTATGTTTGTATTTTGGAACATTAATAATACTTATGATTTTATCTCTATCAGCCTATCTTATATTGTTATAAAACACAACATAACATTAATGTCATTTGACTTAACGCAAGCTTTTAATGGTGGAGCTTAAGCTCATTTTATCATCATCTTATTATTAAGCTTTCAATGTATTATTTATTAAAGTAGCATTTAAACAATTTACATTATGAGTATATTATTCCTCTACTGCCAAATGTTACAAAAGCAGCAGTGTATGTGTATTACAAGATTATAATAATAATTATTATTATTATTTTATAAAAGAATAGGTTTATTGATGAATCAGATAGTGATAATGAGGATAGAATGGTTATAGTTTTGGTGCTCCATGCTAGTATATCATGTTCTATAACATACAATTTTTTTAAATATTAAAGTGTCTGCATTATTTTGGTAATCGTGTCATTTTAACTGTATAAAATAGCTCAATTTAAAAGGATTATTTAATTTTAAAATATATTAAAGACTCAGATATTACTGTTATATTTCTACTTTGAAATTGGATAATATTTAACATTAAATGCTTTAAAATGTTTAGCTTTTTTGTTTTAGGCCTTTTTAAAATCTATATATGATAGATGTACCGTCATGTTGTATACCCACTTTTTCTAATATTTGGCTTATAATAAAAAATCTGATCATGTGATTCAGATAAAAGAAACAAATAATATGAAATTTTAATAAAGTTTGGGATATCCCAAAAACTTGTCAAGCTGATTGAGGTGCGTTTGAATGATACGTGGAGTACGGGTTGTAATTACTGTACCTTATCGGATACTTTCAAAAAACTTAATGGAGTTAAACAAGGAAATGCACTTTCCCCATTACTCTTTTATCAAGCCTTAAATTATCTATTAGGGTAAATCAAGAGCGAAGGGAGAGGGGTTGATATTAAACGCTACAATGCAGCTACGTAGATAATTTAGCTTTGTTGGGTGATAGTATAAACTAATGGAAAAAGTGCAAACAGTTAATTAAAGGCTGGCAAGGAAATAAGTTTCGAAGTTAACACTGAAGTGTCTAAGTATATTATCACACAGAGAACACAAATTGAGGATGATAAATTACGAGTTTATTGCGAACAACATATCATTAGACATGGTTAATGAGTTTAAATATTTAGGAACAATTTTAACTAGAGATAACGATGTTAGAATAGAAATTAAGAAAATAACACAGTCGGGGAAATGCGTGTTATTACTCGGTCAGTAAGTTGTTGACATCTTGCCTGCTTTCAAGGAATGTAAGACTCAGAAAATACAAAATCAATGATTTTTACTGGTTGTTATCTGTGTGTGTGAAACACGATCTCTTATCTTACATGACGAAAACCAATTCAAGGTATTCGAAAACAAGGTGCTTGGAGATATATTTGGGCCAAAAATGAACGAAGATATTAGGTAGTGGAGGAGGTTACATAATGATGAGCTACATACCCTGTACCTGTCACACGGCATTGTTAGGATTGTCAAATCTCACAGATTACGGCGTGAGGCACGCAGTACAAATCGAAGAATCTATATCCATGTTCAGAGTAGAATTGCTTTTTTTGCTTAATAAATCCAATGGAAATATACTATTGGGAAGACTTAGATTCAGTTGGGAGGATAAAATTAAAACAGACCTGAAAGTGAGAGGGTGTAATGAGGTGGACTGGCTAAAACTAGCTCAATACAGGGATAATTGGCTTACTTTTGTAAGTCTTGCAATTTACTTTCTATTTCCTATGCCGTAGAACAAGTAAGTGAGCTTTCATGCTACCATTAAAATTCTGTAATAATAATTATTTGTTATTAATTTTGTCAATGGAACTATTTCTGACCATCATTCACCTAGAATGATTTTATATGCAAATTTTGATACAATAATAATGGAGTAGCCGAATTTTACAACTAAAAATAAAGAATGTATACTAATTTTAAACAAGAATTTAAAGCCTAATTAATTCGTGTATTCGCGCTTATAGTTGTCAAAAAAAAGTAGAAATACAGATGGAATTATGTTGTTACTAAAATCTAATATTTCTCTTTTTATTTGATAGGTAGGCTTTTGTAGTTGGTGTCTATTTGAAAGTTTGTCTTAGTTTTGAGCCATGTGAATCGGTTTAAGTTTACAATACATCGTCTAACTGGTAATATACATCTTCTGGGTGTAGTTACCAGAAGATAGATTCTGAAAACTTATCTGAGAGTTAGGAAACTAACACACATGGTTTTTACGTGGTTCACATTAGAGAAAATATTTCAACTATTCATGTCAATTATATGGTTTTAAATACATGCATGTTTTAGTACTGCGTATGTGGTTACATAAAAATATATTCTTTACTCGGTAAATATATATTTAACAATTATATCCCTATAAAAATCTATAAATATCAGAACATTTTTCTCAGCCAGTAATTCATTTGTTCAATGTAATGTACACGAATAAATTAAATAAAAACATAATTATAAAAATCCATCTTGAAAATATTTATTTCCTATCTGATTTTACAAAAAATTGTGTTATTATACTACTAGGCATATTATGATAACAATACACGTTGAAGACACAATAACACAGGTAAGAATTGAACTATCATTGTTAGTAGCTAATAATACTTAAATAATTGCATCTATAGTGATATTCTTCTCTTAAGGATTTAAATTATTAGTATAGTGATATAATCAATAGATGGTAGTAAAAGCAATACCTTGCATTAGAGGGGTTGTTTACAATAATGCAATTCAAACAACAGATGTATCCCTCACCGATTATACCATCCGAGGATTGCACGGTGGTGTTTTTTCGGTTATCGGTAACTGGAACTCATGATGGAAATGGGAAGGTTTGCCTCTCTTTCTTGCTGGAGATACAATCTTTTCTACAAAAGCAAAACTGACAATACTCCCGCCTTGGATACATACTTTTATAACTTCAGGTAGGGTGACCTGGTGGTCGAGGGGTAAGGTGTCAGACTTCTGTGCTGGTGGCCGGGGTTCAATCCTCGGTCCCGGCATAGGTTTATCTGTTTACCAAACCCTTCTTTCACCTCTGACAAGACATCTTGTGAATGTGGGGAATGCCAGGCCTCCGCCGTGGTTCGGATCCAATGTTAAACTGTAGATCCTCCATTTCATCTCACAATCACCCTACCATTACACATTAGCGTAAGTGCGTATAACCCGAACGGGTAGTAAGACGCGGTGCTAATAACAATAATAATAATAATAGCTTCAGGTAGACTTATGAGGCAGAAGGTAACGGCATCTGTGAGCTCAACTCTTTACCACCACCTGCCTACCATCCATCCCGAATTCCTGGCTATGACCACTCTACTCATCCGCAGACGGCCAACAAGGGGCATGGTGTGACGTCATATGACGATTTTTTGTTTATTTCAGAAGCCTAGTGTGTTCTAGAAGGAGTCAGTTGCTTAGGGAACAATAATAATATACATCAATTTGTTGTTCAGTTTGAGGAAAGATTAGCCAGTACTAATGTACCGTTGCTAAGAGGACTAATCGTACATTCATTCCTTGGAGCCTCTTTTTGTGTCCCAATGATATGAGGGTGATGATGATTATGTTGATTTTAACCTAACTAAAGCCTAATTAATCAAACTATGGTGACCCCGGGTAAATCTTTCCCCTTCGAAAGAAATCCCGAACCCGGGACTTCTAGGTCAGCAGAAAGAAACTCTGACCACTATACCACGAGACCAGATAGCGAACCATAAGATTTGATTGATAGATAATAAGTGTAACATAATCTATTATTATTATTATTATTATTAGCACCGCGTCTTACTACCCGTTCGGGCTATACGCACTTACGCCAATGTGTAATGGTAGGGTGATTGTGAGATGAAATGGAGGATCTACAGTTAAACATTGGATCCGAACCACGGTGGAGGCCTGGCATTCCCCACATTCACAAGATGTCTTGTCAGAGGTGAAGGAAGGGTTTGATAATCAGATAAATCTGTGCCGGGACCGAGGATTGAACCCCGGCCGCCAGCACAGAAGTCTGACACCTTACCCCTAGACCGCCAGGTCACCAGCTAACAGAATCAAGATTCCTTTCATTTATCAAGGTTATAATTTTCAATTTTTACACTTTTTTCCCGTCATAGGATGCATTTTGCAATTTTATAGACAATAGTGTGAGTCAGCGTTTAGCCCGAACGGGTAGAATGACGCGTTCCTATAAAAGAAAATAGTGTGCATCATATACCTGGAACTCTCCCATACAAAGTTGTTTATTTGTTCATTTCACCAAGAGTCTTACAAGAGCTAGACTTTGTATTTAAAAATAAACCTATTTGAGGACATGTTATATTTAGGATTTAAATTTGTAGGGATGTCTTCTTATAATGATGGCGTTATGATACCTACATTATTTTATACCCATGGTAAATTGTAGTAAGCTAAGTATTTTTTAGCTTTCCAGAATAATTTTGAAGGCTCAGAATACAATTTTTTTCCTGGATTACTAGGAAGGTTCTAAGAGGAGATCGCTCATCTTTGCCTCAACACAGGTACGGATAATTTACATTAATTTTGATTGAACTAGTGTTAGACGGCAGTTAATTCTTAACAAATGAGCGGGAAAATAGTTGCAAGAATAGTATTAACTTTTTCCAAACGAAAGCTTGAAGGGAGAAATAAATGCTTTCATGAGGTATGAAACCTGCTTAATTACAAGCTATAGTAAACAACTAAGAATGTCTTTTTCCGTGGCGCTAAAGGTGCAAAATTAACCTTTTAATAATAACAATCAATCTCATTTGAGAAGTAGTCGCAAATTTTAACAAAATCTTAATTCTAAAATAAAATCTATTTGACCATATTAACATTGTTAAATGTATTCTTTATGATGCCTTTATACTAGGAAACTCCGAGGAAATTGATTTCATGAAATAGATTTCATGTAAAAATAAAATCAATTTTTGCCAAATGGGAGCGTTTATAGTAACCGATTTCATGGTCGGAAACAGTTTCCCCCTGTTTCCAGAGCGTGAAACCGACCCAGAAATTCGGGTGAAAATTTTCTTTCACACGCTTTAGGGGTGGGGGGTGGGGGCATTGTTTCAAATGTAGACAGTTATTCTAGGAAACCAATTGCATGAAACTTACATCGCTCGAGGGCCCCCCCTCGCATTTTATAATTCAATAATTTATTGGGATTCCATAAGTATTTATTCGAAGCACGTTATAAAATCAATTATTAATTATTTTAAAGATAATTTTTTTTATATTCTTAAAAGGTCTATAGAAAACAGCGGCCGGTCACACAAGTTTGATGTTTTTGGGAAAACTTCGATGTGATTGATATATTTGCCTGATAACATCGAAGCCGATGTCCCAACAGTAACCTCGCAGACAACAACAACAACAACATAACTTTACAGGCTTCCACAGTAGTGTCTGGCTCTGAACGATAGCCGCGTTTCTGTTGTGTTTGTTAACATTTTGTTTACCTTTTATCGTTGTTTTACCTGTAATTTTTTTCAAGAGTAATTTTTTATTATATAAAAAAAATGAGTCAAGTTAGTGATTATGATGAAGATGAAGAAGATACTTTACAGAACTCAGAAGAGCGAGAAGAGATCAACCAAGACAAGAATAATGGAAAGAAGAAGGAAGATCTTGCAAAAAAAATTATCACAACTGATAGATGTAAAAGTAGATATTGAAGAGCTCATTTCCGAAGTAGAGACCTATCCTGGCCTATGAGGCCTGAGGACAGTATAATGAAAAATTGAATGACTGGGCCAAAGCTATCGCCACGTTCTTTGTGAACTTTTATGAAATGTTACCTCAGGAGACAAATTTAATAGGTAATAAATAATTAATGTTAAATTAAAATAAATGTGTCCATATTTTTATATATTGTTGGCCTGCTGATAATAAATGATTTAATGTGATTTTTATAATAGGTAACATTACAATAGGCCTACCTAAATTCTGTTGTACAAGCCAATTTACGTTAATTTAGAAGCGGCTGGTATTTGTCTACTTTCAGTATTTTATTATCTTCAAATCCTCTTAAATTAGAGCACTAAAAGAGAACAAGACATTTTTAATTTTGTGAAAATTAAATTTCTAATTTTTTTTAAACTTGAATTAACGCTGTTTACTTAAACAAAACCAGTATCTCAAAATGTGACTTTCTAATAATAGGTTCGTGGCAAGGCAGAGTTTTCATATCTATCAATATTTGTGTTTTAATACGATCTATTTGCCATGGGAGAGCACCAAATGAACTGACAAAGTAGTCTTCCAACTTGTCTTTCACTTTATTGGCTGGCTTTGATGAACTGGTAGAGGGGTCCAAATCGAACAGTTCTTCAACAGTTAGTGCACCTTCTACTCGAAAGCCATCTCTATCCCTTACAAAATTGTGTAACACACAGCACACCTTGATAATATCTTCGCATAGAGATAGATGGGCATTTAATGGGTGGTGTAAGTTACGCCATTTGTTGGCCCATATTCCAAAGGAACACTCAACGTTTCTTCTAAGCCTGCTTAGCCTGTAATTGAACACTCGTTTGTTAACAGACAAGCACTTTCCTGCAAATGGCCTTAGGACACTAGTTGACAGTCCAAATCCTTCATCTGCTACAAACATAAAGTGCATTGGTTCGTCAAATCCATGAAAGGGCCTTGGGACTCAGGAATGTTCAAAGTTCCATTTGTAGGTTTTTTATAAAATCTGCTTTCTTGAAAATATGTTTTTGAGTCTGATGACATGCCATAGGCACCAACATCGATAAAAATAAACCTATATGATGCTTAAAAATAGCAATGACTACCATCGAAGTAGTTTTCATATTTGAAATATAAAGACCCACTTGCTTCTGGTTTATAATCCTGACATGCTTGCAGTCGATAACCCCCAAAAATGCGGAAAATCAGTTTTTTTAATAAAATTCCACCACAGCTTGGAGCCAAAACCTTTCAGTCAGTTTTGTAAAGGCGATTGATTTGACATTTTTCCATATAGCTGTACGAACTTGTATGATGATGATTGAAATCGTAGACAGTCCCATTCAATATTGATAATGGAGTCAGTCATCGTGATTCCAGCTGCTGAATATCTGTAACGATGAAAATATTTGTCTAGAACAGTTCAATTTGGGGGGGGATTACGCATGGGATTATTTATTTTTCGCTTATCAGTATGTTTATGCTTTTAAAAGAATGCCAACTATAACTTTACCGTGCCTATATATTTTGAAAGCCTTTTTTATAAATTGTAATGATATTGGTTTGGATTACTATAAATTATGCAAAAAGTCATGGATGAAGGTAATTTTTATTTAAAGTAACATATGTATAATATCCTTTTATGATTCATCCATGAAGAAACACGCGCATTTAATAAATAATGTGAAAAGGATTACACCACTAAAATATATTTTTTATAAAATATTTCCTGTTAAAGAAACAACTACGCAGTATTTGACAAAGACGCCAATTCACTATACCAATAAGAAGCTAGCCTTCACACCACCTGCTGCCAGGACTCTATCTATTAGTTAGTTTCTACACTGTCGACGAAGGGAGAAAGATGCAAGGGTTATGTCATATATAAACCGTTTGTGCGTATCAGCCAGGCATACAAACATCCACACCAGGGATCCATCTACACGCACAAGTCAAGATCCACACACTGGCAGTCACAGTATAACAAGTATAAAATAACTTACATTAATATCACAAGTGTGCATTGATATAAAGCATTTAATTGGAGTATGTATAAGTAATTAACAGATGCCATTTAAATAAACCGTGTGTGAATAAACAGCCATCAATAGTTCTTTTTCCTACATTTATTAATTATACCGTTATAATTAGTGCTTGACCACGGAGCTATAGACAGCTGGTTAAAGGGTATCTTTTCCGTACAGTGATGATAGGCGCTCGACCACGGATCTATAGACAATCTAAACATCATCACAGCATTATTATATCAGGGAATTAATCCGTAGTGTTTAAATCGATGCCCAAAGCGGGGCGATTAATTCAATAGTGTTACAATTGGCGCCCAACGTGGGGTGATTAATTCAATAGTGTTACAATAGTTAAAAAGATATTTTTTGCTACACATTGTAAAAATAGTTTAAACAAATAACAGTTAATATCTTTATTATTAATAATAATATTTATATTATTATTATTATTATTATTATTATTATTATTATTATTATTATTATTAAGGATGTGTATGTTTTTCAGTAACAAACATTCAGAAGAGGTGGAGATATATTCGGATTTGTGACGCCAGATAATTAAGAAAATTGAAAGAGAAAAAAGTCTGGATCCGGAGAAAAACCTTATAAAGTATACATTTACTTCGAGCAATAACAATTTTTGGAAAATTATCCAAAAAGACCTCGGGTTCTCTAGGTGTCAATAAATAGGATGACATTCATGGCATTTAAAATTAAGATGTTTGCGACGAAGGACGGAACAAAAAAATACAAGAAAACAAAAATAAAAAAGCAAGAACGGGTAATATAAATAGGAAACGCATCAGAAAATAGGAGGATGAGATGATTGAAGTTTTGAAAAGAAAGATTACATCGGAAGAAAAAACACAGCCAGAGGAAAAGGATGAAGACAAGTTATTATTTCTCTTCTTTATCTTAAATCCAAAAAATTCCCCCTGAAAATAAATAAAAACTTCTATCAGACATAATAGCTACATTTGAAAACGCCCAAGCACCCAATCCACAACAATGCTTCCCAATGCAGTATCTCCTCCTTCTCTTTGGCTTCAAGTAATATTCATCGCAACCAGGCGTGTAGCCAGGATTTTTTCGGGGGGATATAAAATCAAATTTCGGGAGATAAATATAAACCTTTATATTTTGATTTTATGTGAGAAATAAATTAAAGTTTTATGTCATATCTCATGTAGCAGATTTAAACATATTTTCGACATTTTACTTTTTTCCCTTGAAATATTAGTTATTTTTAATAAAACAATATGAAAATTGATATTTTATTTAAATGAATTAACCGAACATCATATGCAATTTGTCAAACCCTACCATAATGTAAGAAAACACCAAAAATAAGCCTAAAAATACACAAGCTATGCAATTTCGTTAAAGTATAACACATTCTGTTAAAATTAATGAATTTATTAAAAACGTTAGTTTTAAATAAAAACTGTTACTGTTTTACCTTGAGTTTGCATTGCATTCTTTGAGGTTTTTTTGACATTTAGTTTAAACTTCTTCGGGATCAACCATAACTTCTCTGTGAATAGACATTAAAGCCAAACCTTTAATTCTATTCTGTGAAGTGATGTTTCGTTGGTAGTGCTTCATCTGCCTCAATGAGGAGAAGGACCTTTCTGTGGTGGCAGTTGGGATTGCTAATGTCGCCACAATGTGACACTGTAACTATGTTTACTGAAAATGAGTTTTCACTTGTGACTTTAGTCACAAATAATTTTTCATAACTTCTTTAGTTCATTACTATTATGATACAATACTGTTACAGTAAAAACGAACAATTTACAGTATAAATTAGTTTTAGTTTCAACTAAAATAGACCTACATATTTTATCGAGACAGACAGTGGAACGTTAGGTTTTGTTTTGACCGTGAGAGGGAGGGAGTGGTGTGGGTGGTAAGGCACCCTCAACTCCTCCACTGCACCTAGGCCAGTGCCAGGCTGATGTGTCTTGAGTGAGAGTGAGTGACCCCGGTGCCTTCCGGTCATCATCAAGTCATCAGCGCACGCTAATCTTGATTGGTGTCAATACTTTTGTCAAGTTATTACAAGTTTCTATATAATAATGGAAACTATTAAAAACAAACAGAAAACATTAACTTTATTCTTTTCGCGATATGTTGATAAAGGAAGACTGTGCGTCAAGTGCACCCTCTATCAAACGAGACGAACAATTTCTATCGGTACTAAGTACATCAACGGATGCTAACGTTAACGAGAGTGTTGTTGACGTTGGTGTGGGCACTGATGGGAATGGAGGGTCAGAAAATGTTTCCAAAGTCGCTTAAACACAAGGCGAGTGGCCAAGTATATGAACGGCTGATATGCGGGAGAGGAAAAAAGAAGTAGAACAGCTTTGTAAACGATTTCAAATAAGTTCAAGTAAATCAATAAATGGGCTTAAATACTACCCGGAGAACAGTAGGCGTTTGCCTGGTACCCTTGAATAGCTGGTGAACTGTTCAAAAATAATATCTTGCAGTTCAGCAGAATGTTATAGAGGCTTTAGTCTCATGAATATAATAATTACTCCAACCAGAACAATTTTTTTAGTTCACCACGTCCCATCTCTATTATTTATCAAACTTAACGGCCTTAGTCTCAATACCTGGTAACCCGAGCCTTATGTGACAACCTGGTTGAGATCGCACAGATCAGCAGACGACACAAGGACTAGAGTAGCGAAGAACCCAAAACCAGCCCACGAAGAAAATATTTGTTCTGATTGGTTGTATATTTTAATACTGAAAGTTAGAGTAAGATTACTTATTCTTTGAAACAAAACATATTTCCATTTTATAACTATTTTGTTTGCTTGAAATCTTTTCTTTAATTCGTAATAGTAACATTTTATTAGGTAAAAAGGATAAGTTTTTTTAAATGAGGCCTATTCTTTTACTTAATAAAATAAATAGAAATAGTTTTTCAAAGTAATAATAGTTTTTGGCCATTTCATAAAAGCCTATTTAGCTATGCTACCCAAGAAATAGTAATTTGATAATAAAGTGTTTTTTTTCTAAAAATTATATTGTTCGATATCATTTTTTACAGTTGTACCGGAATAACTTAATAACTAATCACTTTTTCTGTGTTTAAAATCATATTAAACATAAGGGTATTCTTTATATTAATAAAACCAGTTGTTACGTTCGATATGTTTGTATTTTTTAATATCGCCCCCTCCCGCCCTCCCCCCCAGTTCCATAACGACCTGTTCTCCTTTTGATCTTGACCTTGAGAGCAAAACGATCGCTCCCACACTGATAAACTTGCCACTACACCACTGGGAGATATCATTTTTTTGGACAGTGGAGCTATATGCCATTTATTAAAGAGCAATCATGAAAATTATTTAACTTATCCTAAGGATGTTAATATTGACATTAATGTGGCTAAAGTGGGTGTAGCTGTCAAAGGAACAGTGTACGGTAAATTACCCGTTGTTACGGAAGATGGTGTAAGAAGCGTCATTCAAGACATTGCAGTTTGTGAGAACTTGCCTTTTATTTTATTGTCAGTCCGGAATCTAGAGGAAATAGGTTACTGTGTGAGTTTTGAAAATGGTAATGTGAATGTCATGTTTAACGGTAAAACACTGCTTTCAGGACAATTATGTGTCAGATTATATATTTCTAGAGTGTTTATTTTTAAAGCGTGTGTGCACCTAACCGAGATTAAGAAGAACTTTTGGGTGTGATTTGCGGCATCGGCGTATGGGACACACTTCAAAATATCCTTCTTCTAAGCTATATTACAATCATATTAAAGGTAAAAGACTAAGTTGACATATTTGAGAGGATCAGAAGGCAAGACGTAGGTATTTTAGAGACCATGTCATCAGATATCTGTGGAAAAATTACGCCTCAAATACGTAATGGTAAAAATTATGTTTGTAAGTTTCATAGATCATTATAGTCATTTTGCCATGATATTTTTATTGAACATAAATATGAAGTTATTGATAAATTTAAACTATTCATATCAATGGTTGAAGAAAAATTTAACAAGTAGATTGAGAATTTTTGGTGTGATCAAGGTGGGGAGTACTCGTCTAATGATTTTAAAAGTTTGCGTGCAGGAAAGGGCATTACTTTACAGTAATCAGTGGCTAGGAATCCTTCCCGGAAAGGGCTAGCCAAACGGTTTCCCAGAACGATTTAGTAAAAAGACATATGTCTACTATTTGAGTCTGAAATGGCCAAATTAATGTGAGGGAAAGCAGTAATGTCGGCGGTGTATTTATATTATAGGACTGAAGCTTCAACTCTTCCGAAAGGTGTAATACATGCAGAAGTGTGCTATGATAAAAATAAAATGTCTAAACTAAAAGTGTTTGGTTGTCCTGCTTACATCCTCATTCATAAGGAGGATAGGAAAGGTAAATTAGACTCGCATTATAAATCTAATAATGCGAGGTTATTGTAGCAATGGTTACAGATTGTGGGACCCTTAAAATTGAGAGGCTGTTTTGTCCAGAAACGTTATTTTTTTACTAACACTGGAAGAATCAACGTTCTGTCATACCTGCTCCATTACCAAAGGAGACAAAGCACAGTGTTATACATGTTACTGAAGAATAAAAAGATTAAGAAGGGTTTACACCAAAAACTAGTCCTCCATCAGGTAATAACGAAGAGCCATCACCATCAAGCATAACAGAAGTTCTTTGAAGTTCAAGCGTAAGGCGGCTTCCAAAATACTTAGAAGATTTTGATATTGCTGTCGTGTTAGCCCTGTAGGCTGGCACAACAACTGATGTTCCTGAGAGCTATAAAGATGCTTTAAAAGATTAAAGTTGGTGACTCACAATTAAAGAAGAACAGACTATCCTCGCTGGAAATCGATGGTACATTTAAATTTGATGATCCCCCCCCCCCCCCC